>SNQJ01S0045821.1:11995-38181 GCA_010110895.2 Picea sitchensis
TTGGAGTTTCTCCATTCTTGACTCACCTTCCTTGTGTCCTCATTATGAATTTCATGGGATGCATTTTCACTTTCAGGTGTCTTCTTTATTACGAAATTTTTCAATACTTCCATGATCTCCCCTTTTAAACCCTCCATCATCTCTTGTAGTTCATCTTTTGTAACTATTTCTTCACCTTTATAAAGAGTCCAAGTAGGATTTTTTGGAGGCTTAGTTGGTGTAGAAGTTCCCTTTTTGGGTGGCATGTTGGCCAAGTATCACTTTTGAACCTTGATTTTGAGGTGGTTCTTCTAGACAATATTTCTTGTGTTGTATCTCCCAAGTTTCGGCCCTTATGGGTATTAAACTTTATTTTATGTAGTTCTATGATATTTCTTCTCTGCAATGCCATAGGTTTGATCAAAATTGGATGTGCCAAGTGGAATTTATGGTAACTTCCCCACAACTTGTCGATTTTTTGCCTTTCCAAGAGATCTCACTTGTATAGTCTGCCCTGCACAAAATAATTGATATAAAATTCTGAAACTTGTACCCAAAATACTACATACTGTACACGATCCAATGCAACCAGTCCCACTCAATTTGGATACTCTATGAAGAAGTTATGATTGTTTTACCTAGAACACCATCTTGAGACTAGTCAGATACCCTATCTTACACAAGGTGTATCTACAAATGTAAGATGACACAGAAGCTGAAATTTTTACCATAGATACCTTGATACTTTATGTAAATGGCCTCCATATTGTAGGGTCTGAAACATTACATAAATGTTTTTATAGCGAAAATTCTGCAAGGACTCAATTCAGGATGATTCCATAGCCCTATCTTGTACAGGTTGTATCTCCGAAATTATAAGGCCTCAGGAGATTAATTTTGAACCCAACATACCTTGATCCATCTACTAAATATCCTCCAAGTTGTTCCTTCTGAAACGTTGTATAAAAAAAGTTATAGTGAAAATTCCAAGGTGTCTCAGATGTAGCAGCGAAACCCCAAGACCTTGAGCTCTGATACCATATGTTAAGAACCAAATATCAATATAGCATAGAAAAACCTTAGAAAAAGTAATCAAAGGCTTGAAAAAGAGATAATTTCATATAATAAGCCTCTTCGAGGGGGCAACCTCTTTTTACCCCACTTAAATGTTCAAGTACAAAATGATTCAAAATGAAAATGTCTCCTTGGTATATATAGGAGACTAGGAGGTATAATTAAAACTAATGGCATAAAGCCGACATAAATAAAATAACATTACTAATATAATATGCCCCAATTAAGGGGTAATGAGGCAATATTAGGGCTTAACAGAAAAAGTATTCCAAGAATATATGCAACCTTATAAGATCAAAAAGCAAAACATCAATCCCATGTGATTCGGGTGGAAGGTAAGATAATTAATTACCCTAATTCTATGTTAATCGATTCAGGATAAATCCATTGTTACATTGATCCTAAAATAGTGGACGTATTTTGATGCAGGAGCATCTCTCCATGCAGCCAGCCAGCTAGCCAGCCACGTCAATGCGCATGCATTCATATGCTAAAGGGAGGCACAACCTCATTTGAATTTAAATTGAATGTAATTTAATGTGCTTAGGCTGTTGAGCCATGAAATCCATGCCTTTGAGCAGGCGTTAGATAGGATCATCTTTAATGCTAGATCGACTGAAATCTAGTTCTGGATAGCAGACTAGACAACCATTGATTGTGATTTAATAGAGTAGGTGAACCTAGAGGGAAGCGCTAAGAGCCCCTCAGGTAAAAGAGATTTGGGAGATCTCATTTTGAAAAAGAATGGTTGTAAGAGAAGAGACGAGGAGAGCTCGAGGAACACCATTGTAAAGATACAGGAAATTTGCCATTTTTAATAAAAACAACAGTTTTTCCTGCATGTCGTTCTCTGTTATGTGGCTACCTGTATGTGTTCCTTTTATGTTGTGAATGTATGTTGTAGTTGTGCATTTGCAGGGCTTGTTTGATTTCAGGTTGAGGTCTTTGAGGCTTCACACCAGGAGGGTGTGACAGAACGTTGAGGTTCTGATAGCCGTGCACAGGAGGATGCACTTCTGAACTCGGAGGAGTCAGACAAAGACGTGCTGAGGCACATGACTGGAATCAACAATTCAGGGAAAGACCTTTGAGGTTGCAAAACACCTCAAGAGGCAAGGTTGTGTGACTGAGACACAGTAGCAGACATAATCACCAAGGATTCTGGAAGAGCTCTGCCAAGTGGGCATTGAGCATGAGCACGAGGTGCTGAAGAAGAACTCTGTAGAGAGTTTGAGAATGACCAAAAATCACCGAGGATTCAGAGAAGCTCTGCCAGAAGGGCATCAAGCGAGTGCATAGAGACACGGGATAAAGGAGACAGAACCGGTGAACATTCTGTGGAGAAGGAACTCTGCCAGAAGGGAATCGAGACCTTGTGCAGGTAGGCACAGGAAGAAGAAGGGAACTCTTTGAGTTCTGGGAGTGAAGAAAGGTCCACCGAGGGAACTTTCACTGGGTTGATGAATACCCAAAGAGACTCAGCCAGAGGTCGCTCGAGTCGAAGGATAGCCAGGAAGGCATCCGTTTTATTCTCCATCTGAGGGAGGAAGAAGGAAAAATCCCCCAAGGGGTCTGAGTGTTTACGCAAGCTCAGAAGAGATAACACCCTGGTGCATGAAGACTCTGCAAGGGGTGTAGGAGTCGGAGGAATCCTTCGAGGATTCGATAGAAGAAGAAAAGCTCAGGAGGAGTAAGCGTTTGTATGCGCACGGAAAGGCTCGAGGTTGTGAAGCTCTTAGAGGAGCAGACAAAGGTAGAGACCTTTGAAAGGATAAAATTCTTCCAAGTCTTGGAAGAAAGCACGCAGGAATCTCAGGAGAGCTCAGCAGCCATCGGATCAGTGGAGGAACATATTTGGATCGTTTGTTAAAACGTCCAGGAGGATCTCAGGAGGATCCCACAGAAGGAGGAGACCGACAACCGTCAGATCTCACTCGAATACCCGACAATCGTTGGATCGGGAGAAGGTGCACGGAGTTTAACCTCAGGAGGAGGGGCGTAGAGCGGAGAATTGATCTAAGCCATCAGATCTAAGATCATATCATCGATGATCATTGGATCTGTGGAAGCTGCACAGGGTTAGCATTCGAGATATCGAGGATATTGAGGACATGAGGAGGGTCACTCAACCTCAGAAACCCTGAATTAGCGAGATTTGATCGGGACCGTTTGTTTGGGAGCGGACACATGTCACGAGATTTCCCACATTGGGACTCGGGCATCAGAGGACAGAAGAGGAAGCCTTTCAACTACGGGAGTGACGAAGAGGAGACAAGATCAGAACCGTCCATATAAGGGATAGGTGTCGGAGATCCGGAGCGGGTCGGCATAAGCAGTCATCGGGAAATCGGAGTTCCTGAAGACAAGAGGAACGAAACATTGGGAGTCTTGAAATCCCAAAGTAATCGGGATCGTCCATCTAGGAGGACACATGGCAGTGATCGAGTGCCACCAGGAGAATCTCGCCATAAGGCTTCATCGGCAAATTGGGAATCGGGATATTGGAGATCCCGGGCAAAAAGGTTTCGTGCACTTCGAAATAGCGAAATGCAATTTCTCGATAAGGCATATAGCATGGGCCACACAGGAGTCGGTGGAAGACAGGTGGAAGGTCAAAGGTTGGGAGCCGTCGGAGGACCAACGCATCGGGGATCATCATATCGGGGAATCCTTGGACGCAGAAACGTTGCATTTTGAAATTGCGAACCCCGAAGCTCCGATGGGGAGTTTGGCTGTGGTCACGGAGTGATGGTCACATTGACAGGGAGCTAAGCTCTGGAGGGCTAGCGTATGAAAGGAGTCATCGGGGATCGGAGAATCGTGAGTCAGGAGGGCTCGTGAATCTTGACATCGCAAGTGCCTAATTTCCGATAGGAGGAGTCGCGACAAGAGGTAAATCCATGGTCGTGGGGTAATGGTCGTATGGACCAGGAACACTGCCAGCAGGGCTAGCGCCTAAGGTGCATCGGAAAATCGGAGGTCGGGAGTTAGAGAGTGTTGTGATTCTCGACAGCGAGAAGTCCGAAACCCCGAACCCCGATACAAAGCCGGGGATAACCTCGGTAAAGTGCAGAAGGCAGAGAGGTGGAAACAAGGACCTGTGGACTCGGTCAGATTCAAGCAGAGGATTCCCGTAGGGAATCTAAAGAGCCTCTTCGGCTCAGAAGGAGGGGATTTGTAATCGATCCTGAGAGCGGGTCAGTCTGAGGTGCAAGGTCACCCTCGCCTGCATCAAGTGGTATCAGAGAAGCAGTCCACTGGGGGTCTCTGTGAGGACTTGTTTGCAGATAGGTAGTAGTCGATAGACAGTCAGCAGGACTGTAAGAGAAGATGAAGATGGACACACTCAAGATGCAGAGTGACAGCAGCAGATCTATCAAGGAGGCAGATAGACATAGCAAAGCGGTTACTGAAGGCCGTAGGAAGAAAAGCAAAGCAAAAAAGCTTGCAGAGGAAGCAAAAGAGACTAGAGAACTCTATGAACTAAAAGCAGACATAGAGAATCTTGAACTGTGGATGCGGCAGGATAGGAGGAGGAGACGAGTGCGTGAATTTCCCATGGAGCAGGCAAAAGAGAAATGGCCAGTCAGGGAGCTGATGGTCAAAGGACAATGTAGGCTGTTGAGAAAATGGCTGAGGTATGCTGAAAACCTCAGGCCCATAGAAAAGAAAGAGATGGTTCAGGTATGCGAACCAGAGACTGGGAGAGGTCTCGATGATGAAGATGATGATGATGAAGAAGATGAATTGGGATCATTTGAGGATCTCATAGACTACCAGGAGGGTAGTGGAAGGTTTCCAAATTTCCAGATGGGCAAGGGAACAGAGATGAGATCATCTGATGATCTCAAGCACTGCCAGGAGGGAAGATCAGAAGAAATTCTAGATTGCCAGGAGGGAAACAAGATGAGATCAGCTGAGGATCTCACGGACTGTCAAGAGGACAGCCAGGGAATTTCAATTTTCCAGTTGGGCAATGATCAGAGATCACTGCAGGATCTCATAGACTGCCAGGAGGGCAGCATAAGCGTATTAGACTACCAGGAGGGCAGCGAAAGCATATTGAACTGTCAGGTGGGTAGAAATGAACATTCAAGACTGTATGAAAGTCTCGTGGACTCAGAGGAGAGTTCAATTCAGCCAGGAGTGCTGATAAAGATGGGATCGATTGATCTCATAATCTTCCAGGGAAGAAGCGGAAGCATCCCATATTGCCAGATGGGCAGGGATGAGCATATGAGACTGTCTGAAGGTCTCATAAACTCTGACATGAGTTGGATTCATCCTGAGAAGCTGACAGAGGAGATGGAAAAGGATCAGCAAGTGCAACTGACAGAGGATGAAGATTAGAATGATATTCTGATGATTGAGGGAATTTCAATATTCATGCCATTTGCCTAGGAGGAGGAAGAAAGTTGTATTGAAGGTGTAGTAACAGCAAAAGAATAGTCACAACTGATGATGACTGTCGAAGAATAAGAATTGGAGCAGACATTTGAGACTGTCCAAGCAGATGAAAGAAAAGAGAAAGAGTGTTCTGAGGAATGACTCGATGATTTCAGCCAGGGAGTTGAAAGGGAAGAAGTTGTAGCACTAAAACTGACAGTAGAAGCAGACAAAGAAAAAGATGAGCATTCGGTGGAATGTCCCAATGAGTTCAGCCAGCGAGCTGAGAGCGCTGTAGCATTGGAGCTGACAGTAGAAGAAGTAGGAGCAGAAGAGGAAAACGAGCATTCCAAGGAGTGGCTCGATATTTTCAGCCGAGAAGCTGAAAACACTGCAGCACGAGAGATTGCAGCAACACATGAAGAAGACGCAGACAAAATTTGTTTTTCTAAGCTGTGGAAGCAGATGGAATCCCTGGAAGAGAGGGTAAAAGTGCAAGGCATGCACATCCAACAGGTGAAGTTGGAAGCTGAGGAAGGAGGCATGGGAGATCATGATGATCGGCCCAATGGCCAAAAATTTTTACACCTGAGGAGACTACAAAAACAGGACCAACCACTGGAGTAGTTGGATGAAGTGATAGAGGAAATCATGAAGCTGATGTGGAGATCAACGCAAACTACCAGCGAAAAGAAGCTGGGTAGAGAAAAGGCAGCAACAACAACAGCGCAACGGAAGCAACAACAGATTGGAGCAGATGACCAGCTCCAAAGATTTATTTGGGATCCAGGAGGATTTCCAAACAGCTACAGAGGAAGCTCATGAGCAGGAGTTCATGATTTTTGCAGCTGTGGAGTATGATGTACGAGCATCTCTCCATGCAGCCAGCCCGCCAGCCAACCACGTCAGCGCGCATGCATTCATATGCTAAAGGGAGGCGCAACCTCATTTGAATTTAAATTGAATGTAATTTAATGTGCTTAGGCTGTTGAGCCATGAAAGCCGTGGCTTTGAGCAGGCGTTAGATAGGATCGTCTTTAATGCTAGATCGACTGAGATCTAGTTCTGGATAGCAGACTAGACAACCATTGATTGTGATTTAATAGAGTAGGTGAACCTAGAGGGAAGCACTAAGAGACCCTCAAGTAAAAGAGATTTGGGAGATCTCATTTTGAAAAAGAATGGTTGTAAGAGAAGAGACGAGGAGAGCTCGAGGAACACCATTGTAAAGATACAGGCAATTTTCCATTTTTAATAAAAACAACAGTTTTTCCTGCATGTCATTCTGTGTTATGTGGCTACCTGTATGTGTTCCTTTTATGTTGTGAATGTATGTTGTAGTTGTGAATTTGTAGGGTTTGTTTGATTTTAGGTTGAGGTCTTTGAGGCTTCACACCAGGAGGGTGTGACAGAACGTTGAGGTTTTGATAGCCGTGCACAGGAGGATGCACTTTTGAACTCTGAGGAGTCAGACAAAGACGTGCTGAGGCACAGGACTGGAATCAACAATTCAGGGAAAGACCTTTGAGGTTGTTGAATACCTCAAGAGGCAAGGCTATGTGACTGCGACACAGTAGCAGACAGAATCAATGAGGATTCTGGAAGAGCTCTGCCAAGTGGGCATTGAGGGTGAGCACGAGGTGTTGAAGAAGAACTCTGTAGAGAGTTTGAGAAAGACCAAAAATCACTGAGGATTTGGAGAAGCTCTGCCAGAAGGGCATCGAGCAAGCATAGAGACACAGGATAAAGGAGATAGAACCGATGAATGTTCTGTGGAGAAGGAACTCTGCCAGAAGGGCATCGAGACCTTATGTAGGTAGGCACAAGAAGAAAAAGGGAACTCTTTGAGTTCTGGGAGTGAAGAAAGGTCCATCGAGGGAACTTTCACTGGGTTGTTGAATACCCAAAGAGACTCAGCCAAAGGTCGCTTGAGTCGAAGGATAGCCAGGAAGGCATCTATTTTATTCTCCATCTGAGGGAGGAAGAAGGTAAAATCCCCCAAGGGGTCTGAGTGTTTACACAAGCTCAGAAGAGATAGCACCCTGGTGCATGAAGACTCTAAAAGGGGTTCAGGAGTCGGAGGAATCCTTCGAGGATTCGATAGAAGAAGAAAAGCTTAGGAGGAGTAAGCGTTTGTACACGCACGGCAAGGCTCGAGGTTGTGAAGCTCGTAGAGGAGCAGACAAAGGTCGAGACCTTTGAAAGGCTGAAATTCTTCCAAGTCTCGGAAGAAAGCACGCAGGAAGGTCAGGAGAGCTCAGCAACCATTGAATGAATGGAGGAACAGATCTAGACCGTTTGTTAAAATGTCCAGGAGGAGCTCAGGAGGAGCCCACAGAAGGAGGAGACCACCAACCGTCGGATCTCACTCGAATACCCGACAGACGTTGGATTGGGAGAAGGTGCACGGAGTTTAACCTCAGGAGGAGGGGCGCAGAGCAGAGAATTGATCTGAGCCATCAGATCTAAGATCAGATCGTCGATGGTCATTGGATCTGTGGAAGATACACAGGGTTAGCAGTCGGGATATCGGGGATATCGAGGACATGAGGAGGGTCACTCAACCTCAGAAACCCTGAATTAGCAAGATTTGATCGGGACCGTTCATTTGGGAGCGAACACGTGTCACAAGATTTCCCACATCCGGACTCAGGCATCAGAGGACAGAAGGGGAAGCCTTTCAACTATGCGAGTGACGAAGAGGCGACAAGATCAGAACCATCCATCTAAGGGACAGGTGTCGGAGATCCGGAGCGGGTCGGCATAAGCAGTCATCGGGAATTTGGAGTTCCTTAAGATAAGAGGAATGGGACATTGAGAGTCTTGAAATCCCGAAGTAATCAGGATTGTCCATCTAGGAGGACGCATGGCAGCGATCGAGTGCCACTGGAAGAAGATCGTCAGAAGGCTTCATCTGCAAATCGGGAATCGGAGATCCCGGGCACAAAGGTTTCGTGCACTTCAAAATCGCGAAATGCAATTTCCCGATAAAGAATATAGCGTGGGCCACACAGGAGTCGGTGGAAGATAGGTGGAAGACAGGTGGTAGGTCAAACCCCGGGAGCCGTCGGAGGACTAGCGCATCGGGGATCAGCATATCGGGGAATCCATGGACGCGAAAACGTTGCATTTCAAAATCACGAACCCCGAAGCTCCAATGGGGAGTTTGGCTGTGGTAATGGAGTGATGGTCACATTGATCGGGAGCTAAGCTATGTAGGGCTAGCATATGAAAGAAGTCATCGAAGATCAGAGAATCGCGAGTCAGGAGGGCTCGTGAATCTTGACATCGCAAGTGCCAAATTTCCGATAGGAGGAGTCACGACAAGAGGTAAAACCACGGTCGTGGGGTAATGGTCGTATGGACCAGGAACACTGCCAGTAGGGCTAGCGCCTAAGGTGCATCAGAGAATCAGAGGTCGGGAGTTGGAGAGTGCTGTGATTCTCGACAACGAGAAGTCCGAAACCCCAAACCCCGATACAGAGCCGGGGATAACCTCGGTAAAGTGCAGAAGGCCGAGAGGTGGAAACAAGGACCTGTGGACTAGGTCAGATTCAAGCAAAGGATTCCCGTAGGGAATCTAAAGAGCCACTTCGGCTCAAAAGGACGGGATTTGTAATCGATCCTGAGAGCAGGTGAGTCTGAGGTGCAAGGTCACCCTCGCCTGCATCATATTTCATTTGGAGAAAAGTAAGCTTGAAAAATCAAGTTTGGTTCAGCTAGCTACTAGAACCAAAAGAAGGATCAATGCGACTATCATTGGTTGTCCAATAAGTCTTAATGGAGTGAGTAATAATGTTAACATAAATATCATACCATTGGGATCTTATGATATCCTAATTAGAATGGATTGGTTGGACAAGCATCATATTGTCCTAGATTGTCATAACAAGACATTTACACGTCTTGATGAAGAAGTAAAATAGAGCATTATGAAAGGAATTACAAGACCCATTTCTATAAGGGATATTTTAGCCTTACATCTAAATAGATGTTTCAGGAAAGGATGTTGATTGTATGAAACTCATGTGGAGGAGCCATAAAAGAAAAAGGGCCAAGCCTTGAATATTTTTTGGTATTGAAAGAGTTTGAATATGTATTCCAAGAAATACCAGGATTTCCATGCAAGAGAGAGAGATGGATTTATCTATTGATTTAGTAACAAGAGCTTCCCTAGTATCAAAAACTCCTTACAGAATGAGTACACCATAATTAAAAGAATTACAAATGTAGTTGGAAGAATTGTTGAATAAAGGGTGCATACGCCCAAGTGTTTCACATTGGGGAGCACCAATACTCTTTATCAAAACTAAGGATGGAACATTAAAACTATGTATTTTATTTAGGAAACTGAATAAATACATTATGAAGAACAAATACCCTCTACCCATAATTGATAACCTCTTTTATTAGCTAAGAGGAGCAAATAAATTTTCAAAGGTAGAATTGAGATCAGGATACCACCATGTAAGAATCAAGGAAGAAGGCATCAGTAAGACAACATTTAGAACCAACTATGGACATTATGAATTTGTAGTGTTACCATTTGGACGGACCAATGAACCAATGATATTTATGTGCTTAATGAATGGCATATTCAGAAATTATTTGGATAATTTTTTCATTGTCTTCTTGGATGACATACTTATCTATTATAAATATGAATAAGGACATGAACATCACATGAGGTTGGTGTTGCAATTCTAAGGGAACATCAATTTTATGCCAAGATAAGAAAGTGTTATTTTTACCAAGAAAAAATACATTATTTGGGGAACATTATTTCAGAGGAAGGTATAGTAGTAGACCCAGAGAATATTGAAGCCATTAGAGGAAGGAAAACACCCATGAATGTTTAAGAAATAAGATCTTTCATGGGATTAGTCGAATAATACAAGATATTTATAGAAGGATTCTCTAAAATTGCTCATCCCATCACTTCCTTACAAAAGAAGGGAGTTAAATTTAAATGGACAACAAAGTGAAGAGAATTTTAATTTGTTGAAAAAACTACTTACTAGTGCACCTATTTTAAAGATTGATGACCCAAATGAGAATTTTTTGGTTTGTACAGATGCATGCAAATAAGGAATTATTCGAGTCCTCGGTCAAAATGGACATGTCATTAGTTATGAGTCCAAAAATCTTAAAGAACATGAGAGGAATTATGTCACACATGATTTGGAGCTTGTTTCCATAGTTTATGCATTGAATACGTGGAGGCATTATCTCATGGGAAATATATTTGAATTAAGAACAAACCACAGTGGTCTGAAATATATTTTTGAGCAACCAACATTGAATGCCAGGAAGACAAAATGGCTATAATTTTTAAGTGAGTATGACTTTAACATCAAGCATATTAAAGGAAAAGAAAGAAAATTTGTTGATTCACTCAACATCAGGATATATCTCATGCATGCTACAACCATTAGTATGCATTAGTCATATTTAAAGAGCATAATTTTGGATGTTTTTGTTACAGACCATCATTACCTGTGGGTAAAAGAAGGTTTACAACAGGAAAATGTGTAACAGAAAATTAAAGAGTATGAAATGAAGGACGATTAATTACTTATGCATAAAAATAGAATTTATATTCCTAGTTCTGAAGAACTTAGGAATTTGGTATTAAAAGAAATGCATAATGTTCCATATGTCGAACATCCCGGTTATCAAAAAACAATTGGAACAATAAGAAGCCAATTATTTTGGTTAGGAATGAAGAAAGATGTTTTTTATTACATTTACAAATGTATGGAATGCCAAAGAGTGAAGGTTGAGCATAAACACCTAGTAGGATTGATACAACCATTACCAATTCCAGAAAAGAAATGGGAAGTGGTAACCATTTATTTTATCACTAAGTTTCCTGGGAAAACAAGGCAACATGATTCAATAATGGTAGTGGTTGATAAATTGACAAAGGCTACTCATGATTTTGTTCCAATGAAGATGACTCATACAACAACTAATATTGCAGAAATATATATGAGGCAAATTGATAGGTTGCATGGAATTCCTAAGACAATTGTTTCAAACAGGGATACACAGTTTACTTTAAAATTTTGGAGAGGATTGTTTAAAGGATTTGGTGAAAATATGAATTTTATTACATCATACCATCCACAGTTAGATGGGAAGGTAGAGAGAGTTAACCAAGTGATTGAAGACATTTTAATAATGTATGTGATGGATAAGCCATGTCTAAGTGGGAATATTAATTTAATTTGGTTGCATTTGCCTATAATAATGGGTATCAAGATTCATTGAATATGAGTACATTTGAAGTTTTGTATGGTAGAAAATGAAATACTCCAATGAGTTGAGACAACCCAACAGACATAGTAGTATTTGGGCCAAAATTGCTCAAGGATATGGAAGACCAGATGGTTAAAATTAAGCAGAATTTGAAGGCAACACAAGATAAACATAAGAGTTATGCACATAAGAACATGACATCTAGAGAATTTAAAGTGGGAGAGCATGTTCTTTTGAAAATGAATCCCAAGAAGAGCTCATTGAAGTTGGCCAGCTATACAAAGCTAGCAACCAGATTCTTTGGTCCATTTGAGATATTGGACATGATACAACTAGTTGAATACATGCTTTCATTATCTACTTCCATGAATGTGCATAATGTATTTCATGTCTCTTTGCTGAAAAAGTATGTAAATGATCTTAACCATGTTATTGATTGGAATTTGATTCAAGTGGTGCTAAAAGGAGACTTTTAGGTCCATCTAATGCACATATTGGACAGAAAAGTAAAAATGCTCCATAATCGAGCCATAGAACTGGTAAATGCTCAGTGAACCAGCTATGGTCCTGAAGATGCTACTTGGGAGAATGCAGATTCCATGCTCACGACCTTTTGAAGAATTTTGAAATTTTTATTTATGTTTTGTATATGCACTAAGGATAGTTCCAAAATAAAGGGGAGGGAATATAATAGCTCAGTTTGAGTCACTGGATTAATAATGTATTATTTTTTATTTGAAAGGGTCTGGAGTGCCTAGGAAATGTAATATTTTGAACATTGCAAATAATAAAATGCATCATTGGTTGCAAGATGGACAAGGACAAGAGTTATAGGGGGCTATGGTTCCACAAGAGAGGGGTCTAAAGGGGCTAAGTCTTTCTATTATATTTTATTTACCCATCTTAGTTTTATTTGGGGGAAAAGTGGTTACATGAACTTCTTGGTGGGGAAACCATATGGTTATTGATTTTCATGTAAATATATAAACCCCTCTTTTGGGTTGTTTGGGGGTTGCTCATCATTTGGTTCACCATTCATTCACTCTTCTTTCTCATTATTGCGGTTTCTTGGGAAAGGAATACAAAGTGATAGAGGTAAGTAGCCATGGTTTGATAAATATAGTAATTAATGGTGTATTCTAGCCATGAATTGGTGCATGCATGCTCGAGATGCATTGGCATGTGCTAAACCTTCTCCACAAGCGTGAATTCTAAGAGTTCCATCATTGATATTTCTTGACTAGAATCATTAGATCCATGGAAAGAGATGGATAGATTAAGGGAATATATGGTAGTGAAGGCATTTTATTCTATTTGGGTGGTGCAGGATGAAGGGGAAGAGAGATGGTAAACTATACTTTTGGTCATGTGTGGGAGAAAGTTGTTAGAGATTGATTGTTGACTAGTTTGGGAAGATGAGTGTCGAATTGAGACTTTTCCTTGTGGATTCATAGCCATGGAGTGGGGGTGACCTACTGTTGATACTTGGAACAATAATGTCCAAGGTTGGGTGGAATGTCCTTGGTTTGTAGCCAGTTGGTGATTGGTTTTAGTTAAGATAAGTTCTCTCTGTCAAGTGCCTCTCTACTTGTATATTTATTTCCACTATGTATTAATTATTATCTTTGAGATATTTATTTTTTGTTGGATAGTTGTTTTTCATTGATGTCAACCCTTATAGATTGATGTCAACTCATGGAGAAGTCTAGAAGCCCTATAGGTGTGGTTGAGATTGATGGTGAGTTAGTTGTCATTGATGGAGTGGTTGATGTCAGCAGATGTGATGGGTGCATTTGATGAAGTCTATTTGAATCCCCAAAGGTGTGGTTATGGGACCAAAAAATGATAAAGGAAAAAGGTCATGAAGTATGTTGTATATTCAGGTAAATCACTCATGAATGGATAGTCCTCATCATGCCATTTCTAGTTATAAGTGGTATGGCACGTTGTTCCTCACGGTTGAGGAGTTATGAGGTCGTGAAGTTGGAAGCACCAAAGATTGGTTAAGAAGGCCTTAGTTGGTTACAATATGGGTTAATAAGACCCTAATTGGTTGAAAGTCATTAATTAACGAGTAAATTGGTTGTAACAAGAAAGTTCAATAAGCCCTAAAGTTAAGGAAAGAGGTTACTTAGAAAAAATATATGTACACCTCAACAAGTAACTCATAGGTACATTCACACACACATTATATTGAATATCTTCTATGTGGGTAAGTGATTCTTATCTGAGGTAACCAAAGAGATATGAGGTGAATTTCAAATGGAAGATGAAGTAAATAAGGGTGAAATTCGAAGGGAGGATGAAGTCTTGTGATGATGTGTTATAAGGTATGTTATTTAAATTCATCTTACCATTTTTGCTATAACGTTTTTTTCTAAAATGACTCTGATAGCGAAAATTGGAGTATGTTGAGAAAGCATATCAAGGTACCTATGGTAAAACGTTCATCTTATGGGTCGTTGTATTTTATGAGATACACTCTATGGAAAATAGGGTTTTTGGCTAGTCCTGAAACTAGTCTCAAACAGGGGTTCTGAGTAAAATAGTCATAACTTATTCATAGAGGATCCAAATTTAGTGAGGCCAAATGCATTGGATATATTACATGCCATAGTATTTTTTGTATTATTTTCATATCTAGATATCAAATATTTTTCATGTGGAATTCTCTACAAGTTCGCTCTCTAGAATAATTCAAAATTCAGTGAGGTCTTCCATTTTTTCTATAACTCATTTTCTTGGATGTTCCAAGCAGTGAAACATGGAGAAATTGCAGAGAATATAATAAAAAATTATGGGTACATGTTTCATACCTTTATTCATTAAAAGAACAAAGTTATTATTGTTGAAAGTTAGGGTTTGTGACTAATCCAAAACTAGTCCCGTAAGACTAAGGTAAAGTTTGATTAAGATGTTATTCTCTTTTTGCTGAAGTTGAGGAAGGTACGAAAGTCTCTGATCACATACACTAGGAATTTTACAAAGTTACATGTATTTTTATATGTATGTTTTGAGGGTTATATCTTGATGATGTTATGGTGCATGATTTAGGAAAGTCTTTGGTATGTTGTTGAGGCATTGGAACATGCTTGAGGCACATATTAGGTGCATGGTTGAGGCATGTTATCGCTTTGTAAATTCCCATAGGTTGTCAGGGTAGAATAAATTTTCTAGAGGTAACTTTATCCAACCAGTTCGAAACCTGAATCTAGCCCTGCCAGTTTCAGAGAGGGATCTCAGTGTAAGATTTATATATGTTTTAACTTTGAGATATTAGGCTAGTTAAGCAGAATAAAATTGAATGGTTTGCTTTTCTTTTTGTAAAGTTGGCTGAAATAGGTTTTACACATCCATTGGGCTATGGGGTCTGTATTATAAGGATAGAAATATAAACAGAAATAAAAAGATTCTTTCACAGGGCAAGTTAATGCATTCACTGGATTCTTTGGCAGTAAAGTGATGGATAGCAGAAAAGACGAGAAAATCAATTACAGTAAAGAAGCATTTAAGAATTTCTTCAATATAACATCAGAAGACAAACATTTAGATCTTTAAAGTCAGAGACAAGGTATACAAAGATAAATCTTGCAACATGCGCTACTTTAAAAAGATTAGATTAGAAAAATAATATGACAACTCAGTAAGAAAAACATTTAACACAGAGAAATAAACATCACTAATGAATAACACACGAGAATCATGTGAAATGTCCCTTTGTATTACTGGAAGATCTCTTGATAAACAATTACAGTATTTATGGCTTACAAGGCGTAAAGATCAACCCTATGTACTTCAAAGTTTGAAGTATTTATAATCAAAATTACATATGATCCTATCATTAATGATCAGGATGTGGTAGATCCTAAATTTAACTAACTAACTCAACAAGATACAAAAATTCAGGAACTGTCGATGATGTGTTGAAATCTTAATGCTTATTTCTGGGGAAAACCGTTGGTGATTCATCGACACCACTTTGTCTGATCGGATTGTTGACTAGACCTGGACACCTCATTTCTTACTCGATCACATTGCATAGCTCTTCCCATCATAGATGACTGGGAATGTTGACTTTGAGTAATCTTTTGTATATTTCATCCATCTCTGTGTACTTGAAAAAAGTTGGTTTGAACATGAAAATATATCGGATTTCATGTTGTATGCTGATGTCTGGTTGCAAGGTTTCTAAGAATGCCTTGTCCGTTATGCTGCCCTGTATTCCCAAAAATTTAGAACTGTCTTTGGCCATTATGGCCAACTTCCGTTTATAATCAAGAAGGGTCATTAACTTGTCATTTAGGACCCTTAAGTCAGGGAGTCCTTTCTTTTGTAGAGCTTCGATTTTCCTGAAAATTCTTTGCACTCCTGCGTCCATAGTCTGGACCTTCTCTTCCAACTGCAACATTAGTCCTCTTTTGGTCAGAACCCTCTTGACTTTGAGGATGGTTTCCATCCTATCTTCAATCCTCAAAGTCTCTAACTCTTCCCTGGTTTTGGAATTCAGAAATTTAATGATCTTAGTGGCTTCTATGGGAATTTTTCCCAGTTCTTCTCTTATTTTATCAATGGCCTGCCTGCTCCTTTGTACTAGTTCATTTTGCCCGAACATGATTTGCACCATAGTACATATTTCATTTATGAATTTGGAGATGTCCATCCAGATATTTTCCTTGGCCTCAACAAGTGTCTTGCCTTCCACTTTTTTCTTTTGAAGTTGCTGCAATTCTTGTTTGAGTTTGTCTGATGTTTGTTTCTCTATGGAGTAGTTGGTTTGGTATGAAGACTTAAGTTCATGAAAGTTCTCAACCTCCTTTTTAAGTCTGCTAATTTATGTCTCTTGCAAATTCATCTCATCCATGGATTTTTCTAGTTCCACTATCTTTTCCAGAGCTGTTAGTGTTGTTGTTGAGGGAATTTCTGTTGTGGATGTTGTGCTTACTCCTGTGAGTGGAACTGCGCTCAATGGAATGACCTCCATAGGCATTGATTGTTCCTTCTGCTTCACTAACCTTTCCAATTCTTATTCCATCTCTTTCAACTGTGCATTCTTCTCCATGATCAACTTGCACATCTCGTCCTTCTCACCTTCTATATTGGCTATCTCCTTTGTCTGTGCATCTTCCGTTGGTGGCAGTTTCAGTTCTTTCCTCAGAGACACTATATCAACATCTTTCTTTTTAAGCATATCGTCGATTTCTTTCACACTTGAGGGGTCATACCCGATCTTGAGGACCAATTCTTCCAACGTTTTAATTCTGTTATCCTTTGTAAAGGATGATATATTTTCTAACTTTAGCTATGTCTGTACATTTCTCAAAGAGACCTGTAGTTTAGTAGCCAAAGGAGAAGCACTTGCCAAAGTGGAGAAAACAATTTCTTCAGTTTGCCTGTGTAGATCCATTTGATCAGCTGGGTGCACATCTCTAGTGTGGAACTCGAACGTTGCCCTTTTGTAATCAGTAATTGTCTTTGGATCAGGCACATGTGCCTGCAAAAAAACCATGTGCATTCTACCCTTATCTGTATCAAACATAGACAACAGTCTGTGCTGTGTTATGGATGTCTATTTCCAAAACTGATCATAAGTGCTGCTGGTCAACGTCTGATTCCTCTTCTTGATCAGGTCATATTTCTTGAAAATACTCAACTTTTCTCCTCCTTTACTTGGCTGATCGGCTAGTGAAGTATCTATCAGTTTCTTGGATGAAACTACAGACATGATCTTCTTGCTACTTGTGACAAGTGGTGACTGATCACCTTTCATATTCGTAGTGTATTGGGCTCCCCTTTCGCCAACCGTGTTAGTTTCATGACTAGATTTTGGCCTTTTGGTATGCAATTGGAAAATTTTAGCTGAGACTTCGGTGACAGAAGGTGAATTATCGTTCCTGGGTATTTTCTCCTTTGGAGCTTGTGGTGTGGTTGTTTGCGAGATAGTAACTCAAGGATCCTGTTGTTCTATTTCTTCTAGAGTGTTCGGCTCCCACTTCGTTTGATTCGCGAACCTTTCTATCTCGGGCTTGGATATATGAACATATGGAACATTTTTATTTTTAACCCTCATCTATGAAATTATCCCGCATGGATCGTAGTGCCACAAAAAACTAACTTCAAACTTCATTTCCTTCAAAAATATGTCTGCCTCTTCCCTGACACCTCATATATTGCATATAAAAGACCCTCTTTTCCCTTTAATTCTGAGTTGTTGTTTCTTCTTCAGAGACACGAAGTGTATGTTGTCTAAATTTATCATTTGTCTTATGTACTCCAGGGAAAATATCCTCACGGGTAAATACTTGGGTAGTTTGTATGGAGCTAACTCGCATCCATATACTATGATCTCGGTGTGATTTTGGTAAAGATACCAATCTCTAGTTTTCGCAAGGTCTAATAGGTGTAAGATCCTCTGAATATCCTCATTTATCTGTGGTCCTGGTCTTCCACTGAGCATGCTCACCACTGGGTGGTAGAATTGCTTGATGAACTGTTTGAAACTGAACTCCATGGAATTTCATCTGAGCAGTGAAGTCCAAGATGTTACCGCCTGCAGCTTCACGTTCTTGTCCATTTTCTGCATCGAGAAAAAGACCCTGTCCGCTTGAAAGAAAATGAACATGTTAGCGAGTATGGAGGAATATCGGAACATGCCCGTTGTGGCGAATTTTGAAATTTGTTCGTGAATACTCTCCACCAGGAAAGTACTATAGTCGAACTGAATGGTGGGCCTTTCATCTGTAGAGAAAATGGATAGAAAACCCAATATAGGTTCATCCACCCATTCGTCTGAAAAATAACCAAGCAGAGAGCAGAGCGATGAAATGATTTGATTGCTCTTTTCTGAGAACATGGAGGAGGGATATGGGGAATTTGACTTGGGGAGATGAGCATCCTGTGGAAGAAAAAGCTCAAAAATTTGGGCTCTCTGAGGGAAAGATGGTTTCTGGTATAATTCTGTTATGATTTCAATATTAAAAGGGAAGGCAGACTCAGTTCTGGGTATCTGCATCATCTGATCAATGGCCTTTGGTTTGATAATGAAAAAAGTTTCCCCTGATGATGAGACTATGGTTATCTGGTCATGGAGGTAATGAGCCTAACATTTGAGGGAAAATTCAGAGAAATGATGGATATGGGGGAAAAGGTATAGAGGAATATTGGACTCCCAGAGCCCAATTTCGTTGCTCTGATCTAAGAAAATGTCTCTGAGCCATGACTGCAAATTCGTGAAGTCAAATTCGCACCTTGTATCTGAGATTAGATGATCTTTGTCAGCCAAGGGGATCCTATCAAGGTCGACAGGAGGTGGGAGGAAAGAATTTTCCTCAGCTTCTTCTTTCTTGGATTTTGGTGCCATCGCTACGAACAATACCTGCAATTTAAACACAAACGTTAGAGGGAAAGGCTGTGGTTTTGGATTGCTGGATGAGAATGGAGAGAAGACAAGGAAAAGTTTTCTGGTGTGGGAATAATGGTGAACAATGGGAGAATGAGGGGAAAAGGTTATTTTTGAGCAAACAGATACCCGTTGGGTGTGGGGGGATAGATCAATAGGATAACGGATAACTTAGCCTGTAATAAATGGCCAACGGGTCCTTTGGAGCGTGAGATGGCAGGAAACAATGAGTGATGAGTACGATCAGGTGACGTGGAGGGTGTTTGATTAAGGATTAGCAATGGCGATGGGACCTGTGACAGGTGATCAGGGGGAAAATGACTGACAAAGTTATGAGACGAGACCATTAGGAGAAGATAGTGGAAAATGATGTCACAGGACGACGGGGGTATATCAGAAAAGTGGTAAATGGTAAGTGGTAAGATGGTTTACGGTAAGCGGTGGGAGTCTGGTGCAATAGATTCCTTCCATGTTAGTGGATTGTCTTGCCAGAAAACCATTCCATTCTAGACCCCCCCCCACCGTTAAAAGAAGAGCAGTCGGGGGGGTCCAAAAAATGCCATCAACCTTCCATCGGTGCGCCTGTCACTGGACCGTAGATCTGAGCACGTTGTTTAACAAACTTTCTAGACCCCCTCCCCACCGTTAAAATCAGAACAGTCAGGGGGGTCTGAAATTTAATATTGGCTGTGGATCTGAGCGCCAACACCTCAATCATTCAGNGGGGGGGGTCCAGAAAACCTTATTGACCATAGATCTGAGCGCCAACGCCTCCGCCATTCATCTGTGTCTTCTCTTTAATTTTCCAGTGCAAAAATCATATTGGCTCAGAAAACTTAGGACAAGTTCTTTATGTGGGTCTTCTCAGCTTTCCCTACTTTTTGTCACCATGGGGTTTAGGCATCCAACTTTCAAACATCAAAGATATGGTTCAACATCGATCATCATGCATGTTTTATTGAAATAAAACCATCTAACCTATGATCTAACCTACTTACCTATGACATTTAGCCCAGATTAAACTGTTGGACTAAGAAATTACTCTACCCTAGGGTTATTTGACCAAGATTAGGCAGTTTGGTCAAATTTTTTCACTAGCTAACCTAAACTGCTTGGCTAAGATTAAATAGTTTAGCCAAGCTTATTCACTAATCCTATCAACATCAATTTAAAAGGACTTGGCCATGCTTAAACTGTATGGACCAGGTCATTATTATTGCATGGGGCTTTATTCAATTTCTTTTATGCCCTCTTTTATTATTTTCTCATTTTCTTTTTCTTTTCTTTCTTTCTCTCAAATTATTTGGCAACCAAACACAGTAAAGGGATAACATCTCAGTCACCATTCGATCCTATAAATTATAGGTTTATAACAGTGGCTCCACCTGGGGATGGTACTCTCCTTGTGAAGTGCCAAGAATCCTGCTTCTTGATGTTCTGAAAAATTTCTCCTCAATTTCTGTTGTTGTTTGATTTGTTTTATTTTGAAATTTTGATGAAAATGTTCAAGTGGCTCAGGGCATTCTCTATGAGCTTCAACCATCTGATCAAAGCTATCCACTCAAAAACTTGTAAGAAAAAAGGGAATGGTTTGTACAATGGAAAGTGTGACTGAAGGTCTCTACTGAGGGGGTGAATAGTGTTTCAACATTATGCCATTCACAGATCCTCCTGGCAGATTGGTCCCATCGCTATTGTCAAGCAAAAAAGCATTATTTCCTCTGCATGCTTGAATCATGTAAGGTCCCTTCCACAGACTGTCGAACTTTCCATGCTTCCCCTTATCTTGATTTCTAGCATCCCACCTCAGAACTAGATCACCTAGCTCAAAGTCATCTTCTTTAGTTCTTTTATCAAAGATCTTTTTTATGCTCTCCTGGAAAACCTGAGTCTTATTGTATACTTATTCTCTAGATTTCTACAAGTGGATCATATGGTTTATCCTTCTTTGGGAATCGTTCGACTTGGCTTGCATCTCTTGCAGAAGCTTCATGATGAGAACACCTAAAGAGGTAGGAAAAACTGCTTCAGTGCCATAGACCAACTGATATGGAGACATACCAATTGACCTCTTGGTGGTCAATCTGTCGGCCCAAAGTGCGAAAAACAGCTTGTTATGCCACGACTTTTTATTTTCTTGTAGTGTCTTTTTAATAATGTTCACCAGGGTTTTATTGTATGACTTAGCCAACCCATTTCCCTGAGGGTAATAAGTTGTGGAATGTCCCAAAGTGATATGATACTGGTTGAAAAAATTTATGATATTATTAGATCGGAAAGCAGGTACATTGTCGGTTATGATTTTTCTTGGACACCCAAAACGAGACAAGATATTATTTTCCAGAAATTTAATAATAACAGAATTAGTAGCTTGCCTGCTTGGTAAAGCTTCAATCCATTTTTTGAAATAGTCTGTGGCAGTAAGAATCCATTTGTGCTGGCCTGAAGAGGGAGGATGTATCTCTCCGATAAAGTATAATCCCCATTGCTGGAAAGGGGCTTCAACAGAGATAGGTTTCAGGGGTAAAGGAAGAAGCTTATTTTTTCCCTCGAACACTTGACATTTATGGCATGAAGTTACTTTCTTCTGCACATCAGCAAATAGTGTAGGCCAACAAAAACCAGCTTTGAGGATTTTATTAGCTATGGTCTTCCAACTCAGCTGACCTCCATAGTCTCCTGCATGAAAGTCCTGTAAGAATTTGTCAGTTTCATCTTTTAACAAGTAATTTAACAAAATACCTCCAGGATCCTTCCAATAAAGATTGCCTTCTAGAATGAAAATTTTTAAAGCTTTCAATTTAAAAAGCCTAGCTTTAGTTTTTTTCAGACCAAGGGGAGCTTGTAAGTTATGCAAAGCAAATATAAGGTCTACGTACCATGGAGAGTTCAGAAATACCTCTTTCACGCTTAGAGTCACTCGCTCTCCCTGATCATCTACTGTAACTAAGAAATTAATATCTAAAGAATGAAAATTAGATTCAACCATTAACTTTGCTAGACCTTGACCTTTAATCAGTTTAGTAGGCTTAATCTCTATGTCATACTCTAAAATAACAACAATCCATTTTCCTCTCCTACCATCTGGATTGTCCTGAGTTAAAATGTCCTTTACTACTGTGTTCGGAACATAAGCGATTGTGTGGGAATGGAGAATATAGACTCTAAAATATTTTATGGATTTTACCAGAGCAACGGCTTGTTTCTCCATTATTTTGTAATTCAAAGAAACATCTCTTAAGGATTTACTAAAAAAGGCTATGGGTTGTTCATACCCTTCGTTGTTTTTCTGTAGTAATATTGTTGCAATGGTATGTTCAGAAGCGAAAGAGAAAAGGTGAAAAATCTTTGTTGAAATCAGGACTGATAAAAAATGGAGCTTGTGTGAGTGCATGCTTAACCTGTTCAAAAGACTACTTGGATTCAGTGTTCCATTTTGTTTTTGTGTCCTTTTTTAACATGTTGGTGATGTTCTTGAGAAGCTCAGCTAGGTTGGGTATGAATCTTCTCAGAAAGTTTATTTTTCCAATGAAAGATTGTAACTCTTTGATATTCCTAGGATGTTCCAGTTTTTGAATGGATTCTATCCTGTTGGGATCTATATTAATTCTGTCCTTAGAGATTATGTGTCCCAATAGTTTACCTTCCTCTAATCCAAAAAGACTTTTCTTAGGATTCATAGAAATCCCAAATTTTCTGCATTTCTCAAACACTCCTCTGAGATGTTGTAAGTGCTCTTCGTTGGATTGAGAATAAATGGTTACATCATCTAGATAAATGACAATAAATCGACCAATCTCATCCACAAAAGCGATGTCCATCACTCTTTGGAAAGTGGCCCCAACGTTCATCAAACCGAAGGGCATTTGCACGTACATGAAGGTTCCCAAGGTGTTGTGAAGGTTGTTTTCTCCTGATCATCTGGATGAACGAGAACCTGGTTATAGCCTGAGAAACCATCTAGTAGGGAGATTCGGCTGGATCCAACTACCGTTTTCAATATGTGGTCCATATTTGGAAATGGGTAGTTGTCTTTTAGGGAAACCTTGTTCAGGTTTCGAAAATCAATGCAAAGCCTGATTTCTCTAGTTTTCTTTCGGGTCGGAATGAGATTTGAAACCCATTTGGAAAATCTTAAGGGAACTATGATTTTAGCATCATACATCTTTTTTATTTCTTTTTCTATCAGGCGAATTAACTTGGGATTGATTCTCCTAAGTTTCTGTCTAAAAGGTTTTTGTTCTTCTTTTATCGTGATCCTATGTTGTATGATACTTGTGTCGTAAGATTTTAAATCTTCATAACCTCAGGAAAACACATCTACATACTCTTTGAAAAGTTCAATGTATTTGAGTTTCTTCTCGAGGGGTAAAGATTTAGAAAGTTTTATCATCTTGGGTTTCTTCTTTGTCCCTATGTTACAGTCCTCAACCTCTTTACCATTGGCTTCAATTTTGGGTTTTTTTCACCACATCATTAAAATCAAACAGGTCTTCTACAGGAACTAAACCCCTAGGTAACACATTATTCTTTAAGTGCAAAACATCAGAATCTACCTCATCTTCACTTAATTCTTCTGAATCTATTTTATTTACACTATGATTCCTAAAAACATATTTATTTACATCTTCATCATCATTTTCTAAGTCTATATTTGTACACTCGAAATCATTTTTGCATTGTAGGAAATCTTCAATTTGATTGTCGTTCCCAAATACTTGCCAGTATCTGATGCTGTCTTGGACAGTCGGTCTGCACTTCACCTCTACTGTGTATGGGAGAGTAGAATGAAAAGGTATCTTTCATGTAGCTATCGACGTGGCTAACCCATCTTCTAAAATGTTCTGTCCCCTAGGCATCACCTGCAAATCGATTTCTGTGAAACATTTAAGGGCATCCAAAACAACATTCCTATAAGCTCTAAGGATGGGATGTTTTGTTGCATACTCACCTTTAATTTTTTTGATAATTAATTTAGAATCACCTCTTACCATGATTTGTTTGGCACCAACCTTCTTCAGTAGTTTTAGCCCGAGCATCAAAGCTTCGTACTCGACAATGTTGTTAGTGCATTGAAAATTCAGGTTGTAAGAATGACTCTCTGAATACCTTGATTTTTTATTGTGCAACCAAACTCCTGCTCCAGCTCCCTCTTTGCTCACAGCCCCATCGAATTCCATGCTCCAGAATTTTGTTGGCTGTTCTTCACTTATTACAATTTCCTTTCCTTTTTCCTCAGTGATTTCTTGGCCTTCTTTCGGATCAAGTGTATTTTCTTCTAGCTAAGCATCTGGTTCTTCCTTATCACCGTCATTATACAGGATAAAGGAATCTAGATCAGAATGTGCAGAGTATAGATGGTACTTATGTGGATTTTCTTGGTTGCTGACCATATATTTCATCAACGTCTCTCTATACAGTCTTCTCTGTTGTCTGAATACTGGGATAGTGGCATACGACATATACAACTGCAAAGTGCCTTTCATCTTGCCCCCCCAATATATGGACAACAACATACCATATTTGGGGGGAATGTCCACAACCACAACATCCATAACCATGCTTTTTGCTAGAATCTGAACTAGAGTGATACATAAGTCTTTGATCAACCCGATACATATAACTTTGCTGGATTCAAAAGAGTGAAAATCTTTGTAGGGTCTGGTGACCTTGAGTCCCAACTTTTCCATCACTTCTTTAGGCATCAAGTCATGAGAAGCACCTGAATCTAACATAGCATTGTGCAGAATCAGGTCGTGTATATTAAGGCTGATGTAAAAAGGAGCGACAACACTGTTGTCGATTTGACCATCAACTTCAGGGCCAAACAAGATTTCAAGTTGATCATCGGTAAGATTTACTGTGTTTGAATGATTTGTTGATCAAACAGTCAAGGCCTTCGTGCCTATCTCTGGCTCGATGCTCAACGCTTTGATCACCTACAATTGGTAAGAGTTCTTACTCATCAACTCAGAAAGGGGAATGGGAATCTTCAATTTGGATAATTCCCCTTCAAGGCTGAAAGTAGTGGGTGCCCTGCTTAGGCTTAACAATTCTGATCTGTCTACCATAGTTTTCTGGGCAAAAGTACTTGGTTGAATAATTGATGAAACCTCATTCTGCGTTGATCTTTGTAGAATGGTAGGGTTTTGTTTTGTGAGAGATTCAACATTTCCTTTCTCAGAGATTTTCTTGGTAGAAGGTCCCAAGGTCTTATTGGTTTCGACTGTTTTCTTTGTTTCGGTTACCTTCTTTGGGGGATTTTCATTTGTCTTTTTTCTCCTCAAATTGTACTACCTATGTACCTCCATAATGGCGTCTTCAAATGCCTACTATTTTGTTTCCTCAGATTCCTTGTTTAACTCTATTTGAGAAAGGAGGAAAATTTCTTGCTCTTCTCGAGTGAGGAATATGGCTTCGTCGTCGTGAATTCCCATGAGGTTTATATGCCTGTCATCTAATTCTTCAATTGTATCCTCACCTTCATCATCATAATTTTCTTGTAGGGGTGGTCTGATCGGTTGATCAGGAACCCTCTGTTCCCTTTGATCCCTAGGATCTCTCTACCTGATTTGAGGAGGATTTCTTCTGAAGTTAGGATTTCGAATTTGTGGAGTGGCTTGGTTGTCTCTAGGAGGATTTCTTTCGGCTATAGTAAGTATCTCCATCATCCTTTCCATTTCTCTAGCTAAGGAATCCAGTTTGGCGTTAGAAGAGGATGTGGTAGGTTCCTCTTTAATTGTGACTCTCCTTTCCTTCCTCTATCGTGCCCTTCTGGCTAACAGGTTGGTCTCTACACTTACTACACTTTTCTGCATGTCCTCCAGAGTGGTAGAGTTTCTTTCCCTTAATTGATATGGCATATCAGCGTAAAAAATGTCAGGGAATTTTATCAATGCCAAACCTTGTGGGCATTTGATATCAGCTAGAATTTCATTGTACAAATTGTTGAAGCGGGTGCAGTAGTCTTGTACTGTCTCTCCTTGGTTCCTTCTGATGCTTTCGTATTCTGACAAGATCTGAAGAGGATTCTTCTTTACCTCCTATATATCCAAAAAACTTCTTTGAAACATGGTAAGGTTGACTATAA
>SNQJ01S0045821.1:72221-83599 GCA_010110895.2 Picea sitchensis
ATGGGTCTTTTGGTTCTTTTTGTTTCTATGTCCCTATGCTCATGAATTTAGTTTTTATTGCATCTCTTAGTTTAATTCTTAATTGTAGTTTTTTTTTTCTTTCCCTAACTCTTTTCTCTACAGTTTTCCTGCTCAGCAGACCCAACTGAGCTTGCAAGCACCTCTGTTTGGCTCACCAAGGTGACGAAAGAGGCGCAACAATTAGGTTTTTGTCTTCCAAGGTGAATTGAAAATTATAGGTTAGGGTTTTTGTAATTTAGGCAAAAGAGAAACTAATATAAGGTGATAGTTAAAAGATTTGAAATCCTCATTTAGCCTCAAGCCTAATTCAAATACTTAGATATTGTTAGTCCCTGCATGCTTTTGTGTTTTAATTTATATAGATTAGGTTGAATATACTAGTGTAGCAATGTCTAATTTAATAAACCACTTTATTTTAGGCAAGAAAAGGAAAGAAACCATTAAATTTGATGCTTGAAAATGCAATTAAATTTATGCTAGTTCATATGATCCTTGAAAATGCTTGAAAATGTTAAATTTATGCCATAAAATAGAGATTCCCTCTCCTTGTTTTACATTCAAGTCCTCATAACCCAGAGTTGGTACTCTTTGAGGTCAAGCTCTAATTTGGGGATATGAGGGAGGTACATTATACATCAAAAGTATTTGATGATAATCTAATTGTTTATGCTAATTTTTGGTTTAGACCCTCGGTGAAATCCTCACCCAACTTCAAGCATAATACAAATACCTAAATATTGTTAGTCCTTCCATTCTATTGTGTTTTAACTTATTATAGATTAGGTTGAATAAATCGATGTAGAAAGGTCTAAATTAATAAAGTATATAGTTAATCCTACGAGAATTTCATTAATTCAATCACATTACCTTATTATGGCCAAGCTACATCTTCTAGAAATAGTTTTTGCAATGTGCTTGAATCCAAATTGGTCCCCTCGAAAAATAAGGCTCATTTGCATTGGATACCTCTTTAAGCACACCTTCTAGCTATTTGATGTATTCTAACATATGGGGCTTACCCTCTTCCTAAGCTTCACTTGTGCCTCTTAGGATGTAAATAGATGCATTATGTGTAAGTAAAGA
The DNA here is from genome assembly GCA_010110895.2 of Picea sitchensis. Classification (NCBI taxonomy): domain Eukaryota; kingdom Viridiplantae; phylum Streptophyta; class Pinopsida; order Pinales; family Pinaceae; genus Picea; species Picea sitchensis. The sequence goes on from SNQJ01S0045821.1 coordinate 73,326, forward strand.
GAGGATAAGTGATCCGTATTGGACCATTATATTATTTTTCATCCATCTCAGTACGCTTTGGGTGGAAAAATTGGAGGAATTAGCTTGCAAGGCCATTTCGATGACTGGTCTAAATTTGGAAATTTAGGTCCAAACAAATGCCTGAAATATTCTGGAGCCATTTTGAGGCATAGAATGACACCTTTTTCGGTCTAAACCTTACTATGGAGGAATATTCTAAATCCTACACATTGATACCATTCCAATGGTGCAGATCGTTTGTCAATCAGAGTTCATATGAGAAAATTATGCCTCCCGCAAGTTGACCTACCATATTGATGACCATGGTGCGAGTGGATGCCACGTCAACCTCCATTACTTAGACATGTGGGGCTAGCCACGTAGTGTATTTTATAATAAAATTCTAGAAGGTTGAAAACCTTATCACAATTGAAGGTTGAGAAAGTCAAAACCCTACCCCTAGATGCCTATCAAGTTATTTTAAATATCAAACCACTAGGAGGAGAAGGGGTTCCATTATTTTGCATTGTATCTTATTCCATAACTTAGCATAAAATTTGAGAGTGGTGTTGTATGAGCATAACATAGGAGGAGAGTGTTTTTAGTATCCATACATGCCACATCTCAAAGGAAACTCCACTTAGAGTGCCTCTTTCTTTGTATTTGCATAATTTCTATACCAGAGAAAAGAGAGCAAAGAAACCTCACCTTCTAGTTGGTTTTTCTCTCGTATTGGATTTCCCAAGTCATATCTTGTGATTATTGTTGGATGGTGTGATTGTATTTTATTGTTCTCTATATTCCACATTTTATCCATTTCATGCATAAGTAGAAAATCAGTGACTAAATATTTTGGAGATCTAAAGGAAAAATAACCTTAATAGTAAAGATTTTAGTATTTTATTAGATCTGTTGTGATGAAATATTTTAGTGGAATATACACGATAGTTTACAGATCAATAAGAGTCAATATATGCCTCTTTAATTTATTTGAAAATGGTGAGCGACTCATAGAGAGAGGATTGTTGTTGTGTATTTCGATGAGTACCTTCTTCTAGACTGGATTCATCTGTAGTATGAAATCAATTGTAAGGTACCATATCTATTATAATAGAAGAAAAAGGAAATACTACAGAGAATAAAAATGGAACAACACAATATATGAAACCACAACACCAAAATAATACCCTTATTGATATGAAACACTGTTCACTTGCCTCTTCGAGAGGGAAACCTCCAGTAGAGCAATGCTCTATTAAAATGATTCTCAAGACAAAGAATTTGCATGCCTCCTACTCTTATTTATACTAATTCTATCTTCTAAAGAAACTTCTGGCATAATATATTTCTAGAAGTGGAATCTTCTATTAGGTCTTCTTACATTGTCTTGCTCACATTTATTATTAAATAGGTCATATAAACTAGTGTTGACCTTTATTACATAGAAAATATATTATTCTACCCACGTGAGGGGTTAGGGAGGTTAGGTCCCTAACATTCCCCCCCCTCCCTTAAAAAATAACCTTGTTCTCAAGGATTGGGATGAGGAAATTGTTGCAAAATGGTAGTGATCTCCCAGGTGGCATCTTCTGGAGTTGTATCTTTCCACTACACTAACACTTCATTGATGGTGCACGAACGGAGACGATGCTCGTGTTGGTCCAAGACTTCTTTGGGTTGCAACCAAATGGAAAATTCTTCATCCAACTCAAGGAGATGAGTTTGAGTTTGGAACTCAGTTCCAATCACCTTCTTTAAGCATGAGACATGAAAAACAAGATGGAGTTTAGAATCACTGGGCGGAGCTAACTGGTAGGAAACTGGCCCTATGTGCTTGAGAATGGAATAAGGACCATAAAACTTGGGAGCAAGCTTCTGATAGTGTTCAACTTTGAGTGAATTTTTCTTGTGAGGTTACAGACGAAGAAACACTTAGTCCCTTCAACAAATTGACGTTCAGAATGACCTTGATCAAGTTGTCGCTTCATGCGATTTTGAACCATCGCCAAATTGTCCTTAAGGGTACAGAGAATAGCCTCATGTACTGTAAGATGTTTTTCAACCTCCTGAACCTTCAAGACACCTATATTGTATGAGAGAACCAACGATGTATTTTTTCCATATACTGCTTCAAACGGTGTCATGCGACTAGTTGTATGGTAAGATGTGTTGTACCACCATTTAGCTAGTGGAACCACTGAGCCCACGGATTTTATCGATCAAATGAAAAACATCATAAATATGTTTCCAAACACTTGTTGATAAAAATTTTTTAGCCATCATTCAGGGGATGATAGGCAGTTTTGAGATGTAATTGGGTGCCCTATAGCTTGAACAATTCTTGCCAAAAACTATTTGTAAACGTGGGATCCCTATCAGAGAGAATAGAATGAGGCATGCCATGAAGTTTGAATATATTGTCCATGAAAACTTGAGCAACTGTGGATGTGGTGAATGGATGTTGTAGAGAAAAAAAATGAGTATATTTGGAAAGACGATCAACCACCACCATGATGATTGACTTATTGCCAAATTTTGGTAGGCCCACAATGAAATCCATAGAAATATCCTTCCAAATAGAAGGGGGAATGGGAAGGGGTTGTAGTGTTCTTTGGGATTTTATTGTTTCTCCCTTGTTGCGTTGACAAACATCACATTCAACCACAAAGGTGGGGACGTCCTATTTCATACCATCCCATAAAAATGAATGTTTGACCCTTTCATAGGTTTTGGTAAACCCTGAATGCCCAGTTGTGGGTGAAGCATGAAGCTCAGAAAACATCATGGATTTAAGTTGTGATTGTTTTCTTAAATATAGACGGCCTTACTAGTGAAGCTCATTATTGTTCCAAGAGTACCCTAGAGAAGCTGGAGAATGTTCTTGTAATTGTTGGATCAGGAGAGATATTTTGAGGTTTTGCAACCATTCCTGGCGAGCAGCTTGGAGCCAATCTAGTATAATGAAGGAGAGGGAAAAGATGGACCCTTCTTCTTCATATTTTTAGGAAATAACATTATTGACCACATTTTATTTCCCCTTCATGTAAATGATCTCATAATCACAGCCAAATAGATTGGTTACCCATTTTTGTTGCTCCAAGGATGAAATTCTTTGTTCCATAAAATACTTGAGCCTCTGATGATCAATTTTAATCTAGAAGTGTCTCCCCAATGGACAAGGACACCAAATATCCATGACATGCAAAATAGACAACATTTATTTTTCATAGATTGATTGTCCCAAATTGTTGTTTGAAAGTTGTCTTCTAGTGAAGGCCAAAGGCCACCCATCTTGCATCAGGACTACCCAAATTCATTTTCATGAAGCATCACATTCCAAGACAAAATTCTTGGAATATGGATATGGTTGAGGATATGGCTCCTTGATGTTTGGATAATATCTTAAGGTGAAGCCAAAGCATGAGGTTTGAACACAACCAACCCTATCTTGAGAGAGTTGGCCCTTGAGAAAAGGTGGAGGATCCCTAATTCCTCTCAACAAGAATAGCTCTTCCCCAGAGTGAGAGACAAGGGACCATCCTAGAAGTGGAACTCCTCTAAAATGGCATAGGGGGTGTCATGGCCCTCCCCCAACAAGGAAATGGGGGCTCCACCCTTCATAAATGCTAAAAAATAGGTCAATTTTTCCAAGGAAAAGGTGTGTTTTGACCTAGAAATGATGGGTTTCTTCCTCCCATATGACTTAGGGGTCACAAAAAACTATTTTTATGGTTTCAAGGGGTGGGGACACCTGAAAAATTGAATGTGACACTTGGGAAGGTGTATACAACACTTGCGACAGTGTCTGTGTCACTTATCGAGGTGCATACATCACTTTGCGACACTCGCGATACTTAGGGTGTGAAACACAAATGTGACATTTTGTTGTGTAACATGGAGATTTCAGGGGGTTGTAGCCTCCTTTTGGTTGGAATTAGAGAAATTAAGGAGTTGTAGCTTCCTTTAGGTTGGAGCCTAAGAATAGGGGGTTGTATCCTCCTTCTAGTTGCAACTGGAAAATTGGAAAGTTGGTGCTTCCAATGAATGTATTCTTTTGATATATAAGAAACACATTCTATGGTTTTCTCCCATTTGGGTTTCCACGTAAATTCTGGTGTGTTGTGTATTTGATGTGATATTTTTCATGTGATGTCACTGTTGAACATTGTTGAAGAACATACATTGTGGTTAAAATTAATAAAAGTGCTCATAGTGATTCAACCCCCCCTCAATATTCCAACAATTTTTAAGGACAAGAAATGACATGTATATTATTATTAGAATTTTAATCAAATAAGTGTAATATATACAATAATTATGTAAATGCATTATATACTTGTACTTAGTAGTCCCTGCGAAGGGACTATAGCAATGTGTTTTCTATTGATTTGACATTAATTTTCTTTTTACTTTAAATTTATTTATGAAATGCAATGTTTAACTTAAAAAAACAAAAATATATTTTTTAACAAAACAAAAATATTTATTTTTCTCATCTATGATTGGTTTATATATTTGAAGTCTTATTTTTTCCTTCAAGTATTTCAATATTTAAAATTAATTACATAATCAATGAACTTTGTTATAATTACCGCCATACTAAAGTTAGTGCCCACTTGTTTGGTTAGTGATGGACACAGATGCCTCCGAAAAAGTGATCACAAAAGTCCATGAGATAAATCTTAAGTCTTATATATTCATTATACCTTCATTTGGGAGCATGTGACCAAGAGCTACAAACTTTAACCATGCTCCCATGTGAACGAAGGTTGAGATCCTTCATAGCCCGTAATGGAAAACCTTTCCTGTGAAAGAGGAAAACAAAGGATAGTTATGAACGTCAGACGATAACATCAACGTCTTCCCCAAGCCAAACGTCTCAGTGAGCCACTAGAGGTGCTCTCTTCCCTAACCTCGTTAAGTTACCACTTCATGTCGTTACAATTATCCTTCCCCCTCTTCGGCCTCTAATGATAAAACTGTGGGGAATCCTCAATAGAATTGATTGATGGAAGGCCCGGGAGCTCAACTATTGGATCATTTCAATCCGTTGGACATATTTTACACTTTTGTCTCCATTTTGGAGGTTGATTTTAAACTTTTGTCCCCGTTTTTCATTTTATTCATATTAATTTTTCTCCTGGGGTCTGAAGTAGTGCTTTCATTTTTAGAGCTCAAAAACATTTAAGATTTTGTGCAAATGTAGATTTTTATTTTTGTTCTCTCCTATTTTGTTTCGCTTCAATTGAAAAATTTTAAACGAGCTTCTCTGCCTCTGATTTTTTAACGTTTTCACGTTTTACAATTTGTCCTTCTGGCAGGAATAAATTTTGGAAGAAAAATATCTGCAACTGAAGACACTTGAATACTGAATGTAATTTATTGGAATAAAGGTTCTATCCTCGATTATCAGGCCCGAAAAAATAAGCCCTAGATGTTTTTCTGTCAGTTAATGACGCACAAGCATTTCTCATCGTGTTGCTTTCAAGGGATTTTAGTGTAATGTGTGAGAAAATGCACTAATTTCTGGACTTCTTATTGAATACGAGGGTTTCGGGTGGTAAAATGTTCAATTAAATATCTCATGTGTTAGAAGAGGAAACATTTGTGGTTATTGAAGGATTTTTTTTTTCGTTGTTGATCTGGAAGTCAGCTCGAATGAAATACAACGTAAATTTATTGACATTATGGCTCAAAAGTCATCTCGTCTTCAACGTCTTCTAACACTCATGGACAATATCCTTTGAATTCATATCGTGATTTCTCTTATCTACTGCCACGTGCCCCTCTAGTTTGGACGGCTCAGTTCTATTTTCTTTTGAGTCATTCCAAAACTCCCGAAAGTCGCTTCCGCGAACCATCAAATTGACTGCCACCTGTCCCTATAAGATCCACAGTCCAGATCTAATCTTCATCGTATAGAGATTTCACGTCTTGGGAAGTTGAAAGACTACTCACCTCCCTTCTCCTAATTTTTGATTCTACGCTTGCCTCAGATCGACAGTCCATGGCTTTCCTCGATCCAATAGCTTAGATCAAATCACGAGTTCACATCTCACGAGTCCCCATGACTCTACCCTTTGACTTTTCCACCCTGCGAGTCAGTGAAATGTTGATCTCTTTCCATGTACCCTTCCCAGCACCAATGACTAGGATTGACCTCGCGATTTTGGACCTCTTTCTGACGTTAAAAATCGTGCAACTTTATGATCCTGATTGCCTGAGGGCTGCAAATATGAACTTCGAATGGAACCTCCTCCACTCAAAACTGAAACTTCTCACTCGCTTTATTTGAGTCCATATTAGATCGCTCTAAGTGTTGCGCTTTGTGCTCATGGTTGTGGCCTGTGTAAATAAATACTTGGACGACTGGCTGAGGGTTCAAGAGAATAGAAGGATCAGTGACAGAGGTAAAGGAGATGAGTTCCCAAATAGAAAGGGGCAAGTAAAAACAAATTTTCGAACTAAAGGGAAAATTTAAAGACATGGTCTGCGAAAAAGAGAAAAACAGGGAAAGGACATAGACTCGGGTATAGACCAAAAACCCACAAGACTCTGACAATTTCATGTGATAACATATTCTATAGATGAAGAGCAAGATTACTCTACATCAGAGCGAGTATTTTTCTAAGCCATCCGGCTTGGAGACTCCCAATAAATATGTATGTTGAACAAGGGGAGTCTATGCAGTAGCCCTACAAATCAGAGAACCATCCTTCAACTAGTTTGAAGTGTTTAATGAGACATATTCAGAGTAGTCAGATATCATAAGTACGTAATGACAAATTCCTTGATTGAGAAAGTGGTGTTCCCACACATGTGTCAGTTGGGCGTTACACAAGAAGGAGTTTATGATTGTATTCAGGCAAAGATATATTCATTACATGTTGTTCCAGACATGCAAAGTTTGATAAGCAGATAGATCAGATCAGTTGACATATTTGACTTAGTCTGATAAATAGGAACATGTAATGGTGAGTTGTAGCAAATTCAAGAGAAGTCTTTATAATAGTATAGTGACAAATGGGTCAACATTGTGGATATATGTAGCATAGTTATGGACAGTTTGTGACATATGGACATAGATGGATTCATGAGATTCTTAGAAGTTACATGAAACACAGATAAGATTCATAACAATTTATTTATAATTGGAATCAATGGAATCAGTTGGAATCAGTTGGTCATAGAAAGGGAAGCAGTGAAAGGCACAACAAAACAAGGAAAAAGAAGCCATCAGTAGAAGTTATATCATGAGAATAAAATCAATGAATAGTATGGTTAAGTTAGCATGACAAGTGAATGAATAAATCAAGTAATGAATGACTTTTATATATGTCAGTGAATTTCAAGAGGAAGCACCAATCAACAATAAGAAAGCATTGGAAGTGAGGAAAGGAAACATGTATAGGTAGCCTTAAATTGATCTACACAATATCTTGCAGAGAATTCAAGGGAAGAGAAATCATCAGATAAATAAATCTATAAAGGAATATTACTACCATGTATATAGGGGGAAACTATCGATAGGAGGAGTTATCATTTTGTCAAAAAAAGGAGAGAAAGAACAAAGGCATTGTAACGAAGAGAAAGTACAGATGCATGACGACAGGGGGAGCATCCCCAAAGGGAGTCACTATCTATTAGAGAGAAGAGGAACATGGAAATATGTGAAGAAAAACAACAAAGGCATGAAGATATGGGGATCATCCCCAAGGAGAGATAATCGTTTTCCATTGATGTCAAAGGGGGAGAGAGAAAAACATTGATGAGGAGAGATGATCATAGGTGAGCATGAACATTAGAGTATGATTGTTTCCATCAATGTTGGTGTTGCCATAAATGCGAAAGGGGGATGTTTTTGGACAGTTGGTTTGAACAGTGTCTTGTCATTGATGTCAACCCTTAGATATTTATATCAACCCTTAGAGATTGATGTCAACCCTTGGAGAGCCCCAGAGATATGGACGATATTGTTGGACAATTTATTTTCATTTCTATGGTTGATATTGATTATGAGTTAGTTCTCATTGCTCGAGTGGTTGATGTCAATAGATTTGATGAGTCACTACTACATTGGGCACAAATTATGATGAAATATTATGATGGTTTAAAATTTCTTCATATTTTTTTTTCTTTTTTTGGACTAAATATACCTTTTTTTTTTCGGGGTCCAAATGTTGGTCGCTCTAGCGACCAAACTTCCAAGTTGGTCGTTTTAACGATGAAACTTGGTCGATGGAGCGACCAACCCCCAGTTAGTCTCTATAGCGACCAACAATGGCACGTGTGAGAATCAACGATCATTTACGACAAATCAATCCAATATATATCTCAGTTACGACAAATTTGCTATAGTTGCGACAATCATTTTCTACAATTGTGAAAATCATTCGGGTGTTCTAATGCAATGGTGTTCTGGTTTTTTATGAAATCTTGATTTCAATTCTCTTTCAAAAAGAGAAACATTGGATTGATCAGACTTTACATAGCTGAGATTTTGAAGGTTAGTACTTAAAATTTTTCTGTGTGATTTAGTAAGTTGGTGCTATTGAACTATTTTATGGTTTATTTTTACTCCTTAAATCAAATTTTATGGTTTATTTTAACTTGGAAATATTTTATGGTTTATCCACTTTTGATAGAGTAAAAAGATTACTGATTCAACTACAATCACTCTAATTAGACTCAATCACTCTAATTTTGTTCTTATATTTCATGGAAATTCTTGAATATCTACGTATCCTTGCCTTAGTAAATTTACATTTAGGGTTTCCTCCTTGAGTTGGAAAAGAACCAACTAGAAGTGAAGAGCAGTGGTTTTTTTGTTGATATTGGGCATCAGTACTCTTGTGTATCCCTAAAGCTACCCTAATTTTTTATTAGGGACTTAATATTATATAGTGTGATTTTGGTTGATAATAGATCCACCTCCTCTTATTAATGTTTCATGCTTTTAAGATTCATGCTTTGTCCCTTATTTTTTTTGAACATGCTGTATAATTTTCATTACAAATATCTAAATATATACCAAATTATTTGAATAGATTTGTATATTGTACTTATAATGTTTCAATGGATTTGTTGTAATAGTAATTAAAATGTCAACTCCAGACGAGAAAAGAGAGCTTGTTATGTTAAAGTGGCAAATGGTGATTCATGGTGATGGGAAATGTTATTTCCCTTGTTGTGAATGCAGGGGTTTTAATGGAAGAAGAATACCTTTAAAAATAGTTTAAAAACATTGTAGGGAGAATGGGTACGTTGAAGGGGGCAATGAATATCATCCCATGGTAAGTAATTAGTTATTATAATTCTTTAAGGGTATTATACATTAATTTTTTTTTTTTAATTTATCTTTCAAAATAATATTTTTGATATACTCTAACTGTCTTTTATTCCTTCCATTGTTTTTATTAAAGAAAAATCATCCTAATAATGTGATGTCAACTAGAAGGAGACGTTTTCATAGAGATAATATTGAAGAACAAGATGAACTTAATCGTGTGGATAATGGTGATCACATTATTCCTATGGAAAATGATGATATTAATAATACAGTGGATGATGATGGGACAGATAGATTGATCCAAGACATTTATAATGCTCCAATGGATGATGATGTCAACATGGAGGAAGAAAACTTGCAGGATGATAATGATGACAGTGATGAGGACAATGATGATGAATATATTTTTGATAAACATGTCCTTCAAAATGCCACTGAATCCCTATATGAAGGCACAAAAAAAAGTATTCTCTATGTTGTAATGTTGTTGGTCAACTTGAAGGTATCAAATGGTTTGTCAAACATATGTATGACACAGATCCTAAGGTAAGCAACATAATTTTACAGTTTTATGCAATTTTCAACTTTTAATTAATTTTATTTTCAGTGTCAATTGATGTGTAAATTAAGGATGCAATATTTATAATGATTAATATAATTTTGATTATTGATTTTATTTTTGTATATTGTTGTTGTAGGTTGATAGGTGAATATTTCTTACCATCACCAAATAAGTTGTTAATTTTTCAAAATCCCACCCAGTTTCAGTCTCACTAAATTTTCTACCAAATTTAAATGCCAAATTCAGTTTCAGCATTGTTTCATCATATGCTACAGCGGTGTTTCAGCATCTGCTCACAGTGGTGTTTCAGCATCAGCATATGCTACATCCTGGTGTTTCAGCATCTGCTCACAGCGGTGTTTCAGCATCAGCATATGCTACATCCTGGTGTTTCAGCATCTGCTCAGCACTGTGTTTCAACAT
>SNQJ01S0045822.1:12603-29253 GCA_010110895.2 Picea sitchensis
ATCAATTAGCCAAAAATGATTATTCATTCACAGAAAACAAACATAGGCTCACCAAACCATGTCCTCCATCAAATAGGGCTTCAAGCTCCCTGGAGCTTCCTGGAACTTCAATGGTGAAAAACTTGCATGAAGAGTCTTCAAATCGCTGTGAAAATGGCACCAATAGATCCAACACGTCCAAAAACCCCTGGCTGGGCTTTTACGACACCTCAATCAGCCAAACGATGAAGAAGTTAGGCCTCCTCCATTTTCCTCCTTCAAGCTTTGCTGGAACTGGCTCTACAAAACGCACCTCTGTGTGCATGAACCTGAAACACGCTCCAAAACGCACGTTTAAACCCAGCACTGAGCGGTTCCGAATAACCGTGCAAACTGTAGGACGGTTAACGAAACTAATACCCCCCAACCGTCAAGTCGTGGGCATATGAGCCCATAGGACCACGCGCCTTTAAAAAATGGGCTCAAACCAAAAGCAAATTGTAATATGACACATGTCGGGTAGGTGGTTGCAACCGTTTAAACATAAAACAACACCCAAAATAAATCCACGCGCATAATAGTTTTAGTTGTTAAATAAACTATGGTTTATAATTTATAAACCCGTGCCACATTTAAAATACATGGTTATGTTGTAACGGAACTACGGTCATATATAAACCCGCGCGCGCACAAACGGTCAACATCACGGTTATATGTATATAGTGGAACAATGGGTCGGGGCTAAGCCACGGCCCGCCCCCTTTCTGTTCAAAACTATAACCAAAGTTAAATGTAATATAACCCATATCCCTCACAAGGAATGAATGGCGACAACTTGGTTAGCGGACAGATGTAAAGTCATATGCTGTGGGGAGGTCCCGGGGTCGAACCCGGTCCACTACCAAAATTTTGAACAACAATATAAACCAACCAACGAATATCCGAGTGACACGTGGCGCCCACCGATTGGGCCACGTGTCCTCATATCATTTGCCCATAAACGGACACGTGTCAACACGCCACTCGCCAGCAATCGACCAATAAAAATGCACCACGTCATCCACCTGCCACGTCATCTCTGCCATGTCAGTGCCACGCGTGCTGCTGACGTCATCATGTGCCACGTGTCACCCTTCCAGTGGTGACACGTGTCACCTCAGGATTGGCCAAACCGTACGCTGAAAAGTCCAAAATGCATGACACGTGTCATGCCCTGGAGCCGCCACGTGTCCTGTACGGACCTGTATGGACCTGCCACGTATGTTGTACGGCCATGCCACGTGTCTTGTACGGACTGTACGGACAGGTACAGTCAGCATCAAATTTTTTGCCTGTTTGGCTCGGCGGACAGATCGCGATAACTTCTCCATACGAACTCCGTTTGAGAAAGTAAATATACCGCCAGAATCAGGAAGACGAGACAGACGCAATGGCACCRTTTTCGTCGCATTCCGAGCACTTTGAAAATTGAGCAAAATTTGATCCCCTGATCCAGATTTTGATCATTTGGACATCAAAATGTGAAGAGAGATTCCAAGAGCTGAAATACCTCCTAACCAATGCATGTGTGTTGAAGATTGTAGACCCAAACAAGGACTTCCTTGTGTGTATAAATGCTTGCAAGGAAGGGCTCGGAGGAGTCCTTATGCAAGAAGGACATGTTATTTGCTACGAATCCAGAAAATTGAATGAGCATGAAATCAATTATGTGACCCGCGATCTAGAGTTGGTTGCCATAGTACATGCTTTAAAAATGTGGAGGCATTACCTCCTAGGTAGAAGATTTGTGCTTATGACAGACCATAGTGGGTTGAGATATATGTTTGATCAACCAAAACTCAATGATAAACAAGTGTTACACATCAAAATTACTCATTTCAATGATGACCTATTGTCGTCATTACAACTGTCGCATTTTGACCACAAGTGTCGCATAAAACATATAGTCATCTTGCCCATGTCGTGTCTTGAACGACATCACAAGGAACACTTGAAGACACCCTCAAAGACTGGTTAAAGAAGAAGAAATCATTTGATTAAGAGTACAAAGATTTTTCCATGAAAAAAACCACTTAAAAATGAATTTTGAAGGCCAACACTCCCCTACCCACTATCAAGGAGTGCCAACACTCCTTGACCTTCTTTGGAGGAGCGTTCCAGCACTCTGTGAACCCTTATGGGGGAGCGCTGGGATTTTTTGAGGAAATTTTGGGAAGCGCTCCCCTACCCACAGTCAGGGAGTGCCAATGCTCCTTTAACTTCTTTGGGGGAGCGTTCCAACACTCTGTGCACCCTTCTGGGAGAGCGTTGGACTGTTTGAGGAAATCTTGGGCTGTTGAGGAAAATCGGGGGAAAATCCCCCTCATCTTTGGAGTTGGTTGGATTTGAATCTGAGGTCAAGGTTGGATCTTAGGGAAGATCCACAACTGATGGAGAAGGATCCTCAACCTATACCAAGAATCTCTAAGGTGGTTGGGTCTCTCCAAGCTTATATAAGGAGGCCTTCTTATGGTGAAAAAAAAGGGAGTTTTAGAGATACCAAACTTACGATCTCATGAGAAGTGGTATTGGGAGACATTGAAGGCATCAAACTTATGATCTCATAATGGAAATAATCAGTGAAGCATAGTCATTTGTTGTGGATCATTTGAGCAAAGGGTTGGACAAGGAAAATTGGAAAAGGCTGATGCAACTTCATCAAAGGCCTATAAGTATCTCTATTGAGTTTTCATTAATACATGTGCTTGGCCTGTTTCCTTCAATATTGTGTATGCCTACATGAAATTTTCTTTAGGATAGATCTAGTTTCAAATTAATTGTAGTAGAATAGGAAACATGCTTTGTCTTTGATTGGATTGCAGGACCTGTTGAAGAGCTTGTGGATCAGAGCTCAAATTGGAACTGGGTGAGGACAAACATCGTAAAAAGGTACAAATTCTTCCTCTTCTCTATAGATTAGTTTATCTAGGTTTAAAGGGATGCCAATGACCAAAGTTAGAACCTTTATGTTTTGATCTTAGAGATTTAGGATCCAAGAGGGAATCCACCTGTCCGCTAGGGGATTTTCTTGTAACAACAAGCTATATGGATGGTTCTCCTTAGTGAGTTTGATTTTGAAATCAAACATATCAAAGGAAAAGAAAATAGGGTGGTTGATGCCCTTAGTAGAAGTATGAAAGTGATTCATCTGGAAGTTGTAAGCACCTGTGAACCAGACATCAAGGAGAGAGTCAAAAGTGCACAAGAAACAGATGCATTTTTCAAGACTGTGAAATCATACTTAGAGCAAGAACCCACATGGATGAAGTATGAGGGTTATCAATTGTTGAATGATGGCTTGCTAGCTTACTAAGGTAGGTTGTATATTCCAAATTGTGACGACTTGAAAAGGTTCATAATGGATGAATTACACAAAAGACCATATACCGGTCATCTTGGTTATCAGAAGATTATCACAACCACTAGGAAATTATTCTATTGGCCCGGAGTGAAAAAGGACATAGTTGATTACTTAGCTAGATGTCTAAAATGTCAGTAGGTTAAGGCAAAGCACCGACATCCAGCAGGGTTGTTGCAACCCCTACCAATCCCAGAATGGAAATGGGAGACCATCTCCATGGATTTCATCACAGGGTTACCAAAATCAACCAAACATAATGACACCATCATGGTAGTTGTGGACAAACTGAGAAAGGATGCTCACTTTAGTCCCTTCAAATCAACTTGCAAGATGATAGATATTGCTAGTATTTTCATGAAGGAAATATTTAGATTGCATGGCATGCCTAAAGAAATCATATCCGACCGAGATACAAAATTTACTTCAAACTTTTGAAAATCTCTATTTGTTGGTTTTGAAACTAAATTTCTATTTAGCATAACCTATCACCCTCAAATTGATGGACAAACAGAGAGGGTAAACCAAGTGTTAGAGGACATGTTAAGGATACATGCAATGCATCAGCCTAAGAAGTGGGAAGACTACCTACCACTGGTAGAGTTTTTTTATAACAATGGCTATCAAGAGTCATTAAAGATGAGCCCTTTTAAGGCCCTCTATGGTAGACAATGCAATATTCCAATCATTTGGAATAACCCAGTAGACAAAATTACAATTGGTCTAGATATGCTAAAGGAGATGGAACAAGAAGTAATCAGATAAAAAAGAATCTGAAAATAGCTCAGGATAGACAGAAAACGTATGTAGACAGAAAGATGACTCCTAGAGAGTTCAAAGCAGGGGATCATGTGTATCTCTGAGTTAGACACAGGAAAATATCCTTGAGAATGGGAGCCTATGCCAAGATGGAACCTCGATATTGTGGACTCTTTGAAATTTTTGATAGAGTGGGACCTATAGCATATAGACTAGAACTTCCTCCCATAGTAAAGGCACATAATGTTTTCCATGTTTTGTTACTGAAGAAATATGTACATGATTCTAATCATATAATTGATTGGTTTGTGATTCAGGTGGAACTAGAGGGAGAATTCCTACCAGAACCACAATGCATAATAGATAGGAAGGAAATCCCACTCAGGAACAAAACCATTGCACAGGTCAAGGTGCAGTGGAAACTCTTTGGTCTAGATGAGGCTACATGGGAAATGGAGGATGCCATGAAACACACATACCCATTTTTGTTTCCTTCTATGCATACATAACACATTGGTAGGTAGAACAACGAGGACATTATTCCTTTAAGGGGGAGGGGATTGTAATACCCATGTTTCCCCCAGCTTGTAAATATAACTAAAACTTTCCAAAAGACTATGGGAAAACTGAATATGTGTGTATGTTGGAATTGATGAACCGTTTTGTTATAAAAGGTAATGTATGCATTTCTGTTATTTAATAAAATGGACATTGTTGCATACTGTTGAGGGGGATTTCCAAGGTACATCATGATGCATGAGAGATATGGTGAGGGGAACCAACAATGGTTCAGATGACCACCACCAGAATAGTACCTTACTAGATTTAAATTATTCAGACCCAAAATAGTCCTCTAACCTATAAATAAATTACCAGTCAGGCTGGTGGTTGGAAAGTCCTCCTCAAGAGTTAATGAGGAGATGGGAAGAGTACCCATCTAAAAGACTTCATGACCTGACAATGAACTAGGGATTTGGACCCACGCAACCTTGCTGAGGAAGGCAAGAAAAGAAAAGGAATTTGTGGGAAGAGGGAAGAAGAAGTAGAAGATAAGTTAGGAGACCATTTCTTCTAAGAGAGAAGAGCGCGTGCAACTCTCTAGTTCCGAGGAAAAATAAACAACACTCTTGCTCTGGGTGCAAGAATTTGTTGGTAGCATTTTTGGTCCAAGATGATAAACAGGGATGTAGGAAGCGAGTGACTGAGGAAGCACGCGTTGCAGGCCCCCTTGCTTGGTGAAAAGAAGACCAATTTCCAAGTTCCTATGGGGGGAGGAGAGTAACATCTGTCCCTGACCGTCATTAAATAAGAAAGAAGAGTCTCTCTCAGGGCATCATGATATAGTTAGGGGGTGGTTAGCGGTAAATTCATTCAGGAGTGGTTGTGCCTACGGTTGGGTGGAAATTGGCATCCCTCTTAGCAGTTTCTTCACGATTTTTGGTTTCCTGATAAATATTTTTATACTCAGTGTACTAGAATGGAAGTGATGGTTGAATGTTTTTGTTTATGATTAAATTTTACATTATTTGATTAATCACTATAAATGGGTATTGTTTTACACGAGCCCATATATTTGCATGGTTTCTTCTCGCCTCTGCTTAGCAGCAGGAGAAATATTAGACATGGGATTTCAGATGAGTACGAGAATAAGTTTACGACACCTGTACTGGTTGAAAAGTCCTTAAGGAATTTTTTCCCAAGGATGGGTCTCACAGGTAAGAGTTGGGGTAGACTTCACTAGGATGTTTTAGCGTCATTGATCCCTCGAAAGGTATCTTTCCCTGTTTTCGAATTTAAGCTCTGAGAAGGGAAGATGCTCCCTTCAAACCATCAATCTGTGTGACCGAGAACTCTTGTCCACAACCCTAAACTAAATAATGGCCAAGAGTAGAGCATACATCCTCAAGGATTGTCTGAAAACCCATATGATCGGGACCTTGGAGCCCATCGTTGGGCCCAAAAGGAGCAAAGCTATTTTGGCTTCATAATTTTGGGAGTTCAGAGCTCCGAGAGGTATGACTTCACAATCCTCGAAAACAACCAAAGGAAACCTGTTGGTTCGGTTACCGATGAGGTTGAACGACATCATGCGATTTCCCTAACCATGACCGTGGGATCTGTCGCACCGTTAAGCCCTGGCCCACTTACCAGTCAGTCTGGATTTGACCATTTCGGGAGAAAGGGAGTGTGGAGAGGGTAGAACCCCCGAACATCGAACTCTTGAAGTGACGAGAACTGTCGATCCGAGTATGCTTTGGGATCTCCCATGACCGTTAGATCTAAGTCATGGTCAGTTCGACGTTGACAACTTTGGGAAAAAGGGAGTATCAAGCGGGTAAAACCCTCGAATGCCAAAGTTATGAAGTAACGAAGGTTGTAGATCTATGGATCTACGCAGACACATCTTGACCGTGAGATCTAAGAGGCATTGGAAGGTTGCTAGTCCAGGAGGGATGTGGCACGCTGACGTCACCTAGGGTGACGTGGAACCCTATTCAACATGCCACGTGTCACCCTGATTTGTGCTTCTTACAGACCCTAACTGCCCATTAGAACATGACACGTGTCACCCATTGCTGGGGTCACATGTCATCTATGCCCTTTGTCATGTGTCATTCCACTGGAGCATGCTCGCTTGGACAAAAGATGGTGGAGTACCTGGGACTTCAGGAGTTTGGGACTTCGGGAAGATTGGGAGGCTGGAACGTTGGGGTTAAAACGACTGAAGGCCCATACCCACCTGTCCATTCCTCTGCATTTAATGTGTTTCCACGTGTAAGTG
This sequence comes from Picea sitchensis, assembly GCA_010110895.2. Lineage (NCBI taxonomy): Eukaryota > Viridiplantae > Streptophyta > Pinopsida > Pinales > Pinaceae > Picea > Picea sitchensis. The sequence goes on from SNQJ01S0045822.1 coordinate 19,521, forward strand.
GGGACCCTTCGAGAGTCCGAGAATTTGACACTCCAGAGGATTGGAGTGGTGTGTTTGGATGAGTCGAAATGGGCTGAAGGCCGGAGCTATGTGGCACGATTTCGACATCCTTTAGAAGTTCAGGATTTTGGGACTCCAGAAGATATGCACGTAGAAAGAAAAAGGGGCATTCAGGGCTGAAGCGTCGAACTCTGAATTCCCCTTGAGCTTATGCATTAAATGAGGATGAAGTTCCACCGTTAGATTTGACAGTGGATGGACTTCCACCATAGATGCAGGAATGTTGGGAATCATCGTGGATTCGGGGAACTTGGGATAGTACAAATGAGACAAATCTAAGTGGATTCCACGTGGCCCTTGACTAATAATGCCCAGAGAGATTTGAAAGGGCGTATCTCGTAGTCCAGAACTCATATTTGAGCAGGGTAGCAGTTGCCAGATAGCTCTTAGTGAGCAAAAGAGAACGAAGATCCCAGGGAAAGGATTTGAGATGATTAGGGAAAGCATAATTTTGATGCCCCATCCCTAGAAAGGGTACTTAGGGGTAGGGTGTGTTACATCTTCTTTGAGCGTGTTTGGGTTCATTTTGGGCTTCCACGGACCAATATTTCAAATGGGACAGTAGGTTCCTCGGTACCTTTTAGTCCATCATGTGATTTATGATGGACACTAAGTTGACCAAATTGATTTCCTTCCACCCCTCAAAAGATGGACAAACATAAGTGATCAATAGGATGATTTAACATATCATGTGCATGAACAACTCCAAGCATCCACATACATGGGGTGAAAGGCTTCCATATGTTCAACATAGCTACAATAGAGACCTCTACAACTCTATTGGCCACATCCCTTTCCAGGTGTTCTTGGGATTCCAATGATTGGCCCCCATTGATGTAGATTTCCCCATTGTATCTTCACGGGAAGAGTCCTCAAGTGCTCAGACTTAGGAAAATAGAGCAACCAAATTTGTTGAATGGATCTAGCTCATCCAACAACAAGTTCATGATATCCCGTAGAAAGCCAATGACAAGTAGAAGCAACGACATGACCAACATTAGGTTCCACACAAATTCCAGATTGATGATAAGATGTGGTTGCATTTGCAAAAAGAGCACCTCATAATCCATAACAAGACATTGAGACCACTATGATATGGGCCTTACACCATCATGAAGGTTGTGGGTGAGAATGCATTTGAATTGAGTATTCCCCCTTTCCTTGGCTTCCACCTAGTATTTAATGTGGAGTTGCTTAGACCATATTTTCCACCCCTATTGGACACTTTGAAGTTGGTTGTGATCCAGGTGGACATCGCCCACTTATTCCACTGGCTCAAAAGACAGCTTCCATCATGGCAGTTTCTCTACATTTTTTTGGGTCCTAAACCTTTCAGGTTGTTTTGAGTCCCTAAACGATGTTTTTTTGGCACAACAACGCCTAACATGTAGTGAAAGGAAAATTCTAGGCCAAACATAATGTGTATTCCTCGACTAGACCTTTCTGACGGGGTACCAAGCGCTCCAAACAAAGATCGTATGCAAAAGTTACGCCCTTGGGAAGTTGACGTATCAACTACTCCCATCAAAGCCCACAAACCTTTTGGAGTTTCATCTCTCGGGGTTAGGGTTTTAGATGTTTAGGGTTTTCTTATTTATGATTTATGTTACAAAGGCCTTTGGAGCCTCATTGTAATCATCTTCTTGCGAATGCATGTAGTAGTCACATCTCTTCTTAGAGATAAGCTACCACCATTCTAGTGAGTTCATTTCACTCTGTATTTTCTCTTATAGTCTCTGCATAGTTCATTCTTTAATAGAAATTGTGTATTACTATATATCTGTGCTTTTTTCCTATTTATGTGTTTCATTTCATTCCCTCATAAATCTGGATCATGCTAGGCATTTGGCCTCTACATAACTCAATTTTGACTACATTAAGCAGGCTACAATGGATCAGATCATGGAAACCAAGACGAAGGGTAGTGGGCACATTCCAACAGAACATACAACTCTATTGGGTTGTCAAAGTAGGAAAGCTTCTTCACCAAGGCAAGTGGCTCATAAAGAGTCAAATTCATCAAAAGTTTCCCATCTAATGAGGGAACTTGATGCAATGGCGACCATTGCTTCCTAAGGGGGGAGGACTAATCCAAGTAGACATCAATGGCCACCCACCTCTTCCACTAACTCAGCACGGTTTTCCATCTTGGCAGGTATTTTATCTATAATTTTTCAAGTCCTAAACTTCTAGGGTCATTTTGAGGCCTTAAATGATGTTTTTTGGCCATTCGGGGGCCTGGTATGGCCATAGCCTACCCAATTTTGCCAACAATTGTACTTCTCAGTTAGATCGTTCCAACGAGCATTGTGCACCCGAAATGAAATTGTATGCAAAAGTTGCACCCTCGAGAAGTTGACATATTAACTAGCCACCTTGGGGTCCGCAATATTTTTGGAGCTTCATCTCCTAGAGTTAGGGTTTTGGATATTTAGGGGTTTTGCCTCTTAGGGTTTAATACTTTATGTTAAAAGGTCATTTTCAGCCTCTTGTAATGTCTTCTTGTGAATGACTGTAGTCGACACCTCTCTCTTTAGAGATAAGCTAACAACATTCTAGCTAGTTTGTATTGCTTTGCATTTTATAGTCTTTTCCTATTTCATTCATTAATAGAATTTGAGTTTCACTATATTATTGTGCTCTTTGCAATATTTGTGTGTGTGTGTTTCCATTCATATTCATGCCTTTCATTTCATTCTCTATACAATCCAAATCACCTTGACCATAAGTATGTCAAAAAGACCCCACTAAAGGCGTGCATAATGCTAAGTGGCTATAGTTAAAGTAGTAAATAATGTCTAGTGGTTAGAATAAATTAAATGCTCTTCATAAAGTTTCTGGAAAGCATATTGTAATTATAAAAAGATAGTCTCAAGTATCATGAGAGAGGGGGTTCTTATATTCATATGAGATAATTTGGTTTTTCCATTTTTGATGGGTTATGGCAAAATTTGGTGAAACATTATGCTCATAGTTTCAATTCAATCAATGTGTTTTTTGAATTTTTTAATAATTTAGGTAAATTTGAAGAAGGTCAAAACCTTAACAAAAAGTTCAACAAACTCAAACGTTAAAGAGTAATGAAAATTTTCATCAAATTTAAAAGAAAAAAGACAAAAACTAATTTGAATACCTCACACCCTAGTCCATATTATGTATCAAGTTCAAGTAAAAAAAAATAAACAAATTTCAATTAAAATACTCATAAAAAATAAAATATTTTAAATATACCTATTAGATCTTTATTAATGTAAAAGTGCAAGGAACTACTATCCTTGAGGAAAGAAAAACATCCAAAGGCAAATCCTTTACTTCAACCTTCGTGGAAACTTACAATACCTTCATGGAGTTGTCGTATTCGTATATACGAACTAATCTGACTACATACGTACGTACACATTCATAAATACGTACTGCCCTTTCACTTTATACACGCTGATGGACGGTAATAAAAAATATTATTACTACATATTGCATACTGAGCTGTACAGTCGGAATAAAGGCTTTGGAAATACAAGTAACGGTCCTGCCACGTCATTGTGAATGTCATTATCTAAGAAGAGATAAGTGAAATAGCTAGAAGCTGCAGAACACTCGGTGGGAAGTTGCATTCGATCCTCCAGCCATTTTGTTTTGGGGCGGATTAAATATATTGGCTGATTCTGGCCCCATATTGTTGTGCTTTATGTAGCATGCATGGTCATGCATAATTAATGTATTGTTAGAATTGTCAATATGGAAAACACAATTCACAAAATAATTAATAATCACACATAGATAATAGACATAGGAATTCACAAAATAATTAATAATCACACATAGATAATAGATATAGGAATTTCACGTGGTTCACTCAAACGTTGGGCTATGTCCACCAAGCATAGGCATCGATTGTCTTATTATTCAGATCATGGAGATTACATTAGATTGATAAGTTCTCACCTTGTCTCTCACAGTCAGTTGTCTTTGCCTCTACGGGCTTACATGAATTTATACATTCACACAAGAAACTGAATATTAAATGCAATCCCTATCCATATTCTAACTTGGTCTATTTGGTTGTAACCAACGCAGAATAATAGGATCTAAATCCATCATTTGAGGAATCCGTGATCACCAAATCCCAACAATTTCCACCTTGACAACAATTAACCTGATACCTTGCTCCTTCCTTTTGCTCATCACCTTTTCTGCAAGCCAAGAGAAGCCAAGCATCACTGCAACTTCTCTAATAAAACTGGTTTCATGATCTTGCCTATGTGACTTGCACAAGTTTGGATTTCCTGAGGGGTCACTACACCTCCAACATGTCTTCCACAATTGTGTTGTGAAACATATTTAGAGATAGATCTCCTCCTATCCAAAACATCTGTATTACAATATACATTACAATTATCACAGACCATCTCACTGTAACCGTTATAGGTGACATTTGTGCTTCTCAAACATTGCAGCACCCATTTCACTGCCACACCTGAATCTGTCACGTATCTGACAACATCATTAGCATGTGAAACATCTGGTCTTAACCATTTCATCACATACAACAAACCTCCTACTGAACTTACACGAGACATAACATTTTCTTCTTTATAGACAGGCCCTATGCTTGAAGAAAACTAATAATGGAAAGCAAGAGGGATAAAAATTGGTTTTACAATGTTCATACTGAACTCCAACCACAACTTACCATTACCATCTCTATGTACTTCCATGCCCATAATTTGTTTTGCTTCTCCTTGATCCCTTATCTGAATTGTCTTGTCCACCTGAGTCATTTTCTTACTGATTTTATCCATGCTTCGGCTTGCATCGAGCATATCATCAGCAAAGAACATCAAGACTATGAATGTACTATAAACCGTATAGTTATTCCTACCTTTTGAAAAATTCCGACTCACTATGAAGGATTTAAACCTCTTGTATATTTGCCTGGGTACCAATAGGTCATACAATGAATTATCTAGCATACAAACAAATTTACCGTTGCGATCTTGAATCAACCCTTTTGGTTGTTCCATACATACTATATCTTTGTCAATGATGACTTTGTGAGAAGTAGGATCCCACACACAACATCCCTTTATACCACCATCATAACTTATAGAGATATAAAACAAGCAGGAATTCAAAAACAAAGATTTTAAGTCTGGAAATGCTTTACCGCTTACCAATACCTGCAATTCTTTCTTGCTCTTATGACCTTGATGCTTCTGCCATAAACAAGAAGATACATCTGTCACTTCAGTACTCCTTTCTAGCTTATAAAGGTTATCAACCTTTGTTGCCTTCATCACTACTAAATTACCTTTCGACAATGTGAGTGCTCCACCTTGACCTGTATACTTATATCCACAAGAATCCAACACTCCTAATGAAATCAAATTTGATTTAAGCTCAGGTACATGTCTAACATCCATTAATTCCCTAACAATACCATCGAACATCCTGATTCTAATACTGCCAACCCCAACAGTTTTACAACGAATACCATTTTCCATAAACACTGCACCCTCACCAACAAATTGGTAAGAAATGAACCAATTTCTATATGAGCACATGTGGTGGGAGGCCCCTGAATCTAACTGCCATTCTTCTTGATATTGTAAATTACTAGAAACGGATAAAACTTGATTAGTCATACCTGAATTTGTTACAGCGAAATTTTCTTTCTTCGTAGAGTTTTCCTCAGATTCCTTTCTCTTCCAACAATCTTTCTTGAGATGTCCAGTTTTGCCACAGTACCGGCATTTCGCTTTACCCTTTCTGTGTCTTGACTTAGATCGAGAAAAACTTCTCTCATTCTGCTCTTTAGTTCGACCTTTGACCAACATCGCTTATGAAGTTGAGGTTTATTTACTAGATTTTCTCCTCATCTCCTCAGCCAACAAAGCTCCCACAACAGAGTCATAAGCTAAAACTTCTATTGAGCTAAAGCTAATAGAGGTGACTAGATTATCCCAAGACTCAGGCAATGAAGACAATATTGTAATAGCCTTATCCTCATCTTCGAATTTAACTTCCATACTATAAGGGTATTAAATGTATTTAAATGGTCAGCAACGTTTGTACCTTCTTTTATCCACAAACTGTACAACTGTCTCTTCAAGTAGATCCTGCTCATCAAGGACTTCGTCATATATAGACTTTCCAACTTGCTCCATAAGCTTGATGTTGTATCCTCTCCCACGATATTAAACATAATCTCATCCACCAGATATAAACGAATGGTACTAAGAGCTTTCGCATCCAGATCTTCCCATTCCCACTATGTCATGGCTGTTGGTTTCTTTGACTTGTCTGCCAATGCTTTTTGCAACCCTTGTTGCACCAGTAAATCCCGCATCTTGAGCTTCTAGAGCTCAAAGTTATTTTTACCGCTGAACTTTTCAACTTCAAACTTCAAACTCTACATCTTAGCCATTAGCACAAAAATTCTCCTAATGTCCAAATCACTGCGTATAATAACCAAGGCTTTAAAAAATAACATGGATGAATAACTTCACAAGGTTTAATAAAAAAAGTTTAATTAAAAACTTTTTAAAAAAAATCACCTTTTAATTAAAAAAACACCTTTTAATAATAAAAAAATCCCTTTTACTTTAACTCCTCCACCCTTTTACCTTTTACTCCATGAAACTTTTTTACTTTATTCACCTTCACACAAGTGACTTGTTCATGTATTATGCATATAATATAAAAAAACTTTTAATCTTTTCAGAAGTCAAAACAGCATATGCAAATTTTGAAAGGAGATCGTGACTTTTATACTAAAGTGAGTTTCTGCACTTCACGGTACTACTGGAGTGCGGAGAGTCCGCATGTTACGATACACTTGGAGTGCGGAAATTTTTAAATATTTACGCACTGTAATACATAGTTGGAGTGCGGAAATTCCAGGTTTGAAAATGTGTGTAAAGTGTGAGTAGTATGTCGTCGTACCCTTCCAAAGGAGAGACTTGCGACGATGTAGAAATCTACGCACCTCACTTTTGTGGCTCCTCCGATAATTTGAAGCTCCTCCAACCAACTCTAACCAACTATGATACCACTTGTTAGAATTGTCAATGCGGAAAACAAAATTCACAATGATAATTAACAATCACACACAGATAATAGACACAGGGATTTCACGTGGTTCACCCAAACGTTGGGCTACATCCACCAAGCATAGGCATTAGTTGTCTTATTATTCAGATCATGGAGATTACATCAGATTGGCAAGTTCTCACTCTGTCTCTCACACTCAGTTGTCTTTGCCTCTACGAGCTTACATGAATTTATACATTCACACAAGAAACTGAATATTAAATGCAATCCCTATCGGTATTCTAACTTGGTCTATTTGGTTGTAACCAACGCGGAATAATAGCATCTAGATCCATCATTTGAGGAATTCGTTGTCACCAAATCCCAACATGTATGGGTTCAGGAACAAAGTAGATTAGTAGTTAATCATAATGATAATAATAAAGATGATATCGTGTTAATGTTCAAATTAAATATAATCAACATAGATCCATCTTAACTCCAATTCTATGATATGTAGAAAGGGATCAAATTTCTCTATGTGCAAACCCTTCCTCTTAACCCGTTTTAAAATGCAATAGAGAGATTTAATAATCTCATATATATATAAACAAACTTACATATAATTTAAATTTTTTAATTATTATTTAAAAATGATAAATGTCAGCTCCACAACCTGGGTTATAGAATAACCTAGGCATAATAATAAAAATAAGTAATTTCCATTCAACCCATATTATATTTGGACATTTTAATGACAAAACCCTAATTGGCCACACAACTAAAACATTTGAAAATATATATTTAGATTAAAACATTGAATGTATATATTTGGACTGTAAGCTTAATTATTGAAACCAACTCCGTTTGTTAAGGCACATTAAATATGATGAATTGTCTTGCGCTTAAAAAGTTTCAATTAATTATATTTGGTAGATATAATAGTGAATTTGATCATTTCTTCGTCATCCTTCACATTGCATCAAAACTACCTCGTTGTTATATTTTTTAATTATTTCTAAATGCCCTAGGCCCTCAAATCAAAGTAGTATTGCTAAGTACATATCGTAACGACTGAGATTATGTGCTACCACCTTTCTTAAAGATATAAATGCTTATTTGTCATGTTTTACTTCATATATCATATTAGCATGTTAGTGTCGTTCACCTCACGCTTTCATGACTCACTTAGGAAAAAATTTAATATGTAGAAATAGGACACGTGTCATTTATTGCTCAACATTTATTCGATTGGTGTCATTCTTCTTGTATTTGATGTTTACGTGGAATTGCTGAAGGTATTTGGACCACCTTTGATGGTAATGGTTTTGCTACTTGTTTTACATCTACATAAATTACAAAGACATCTACATAAATTACAAAGGCTGGTGGTTGGTGTGGATGATCATTTCATTTCCTTCCACGTTTGACAAGCCTAACCAATGGAGTAAAGCTCTTTGTGAAAAGTGGGGTATCTGCACATTGTTTCAAAGAGTGTCTCACTATGATAAGCCACTATGAGTGAGGATTACATTAGAGACACAATTCGAGGCATTTGTCTAAACTTTGAACAATTGTTGCTGGCAAAATGGAGAATGACACCAAGCAGAGGCAACATGTCAACTCCTCGAATTCTTTTTGTTGACTCTTCAACCAAACAAACTTGGCCTCGTCTCCACACTTAGTCACTTAGTTCAAGGGCTAAGCAATGTGAGAAAACCCCAACACAAACTGAAGGCAAGAATTAGTTATGCCTAAGACACTACAAAGTTCTATTAGTGTCTTTGGGGCCAACCAATTTGTTGGCACCGAAAGTTTTGGGTAAATATAGAGCGCGCACACAAACGAAGATATGCACGCATTCTAGTTTTTGTGCACACTCAAGCAACTGCACCGTGGGTGACATGAGGTGTTAAATTTAGAGTTGCTATTAAGTTCTTTTCAATTTACTAGACAATAATAGCATAAGTAGGACCACTGAGAGAAACACAATCACAAAGTACACAACATTTTATCCCGGGAAACCCTCATGGGGGAGAAAACCCAACAAAAACTTCCTTAATATAGATTGCCAATACAATGCCAAGAGAAAGACCAAAACACTAAAGATAATCCACCAATAAAGCATGCGCCTCTCTCTTCTCCTTCTTGTAACTTCAACTTCCTTCAAACTTGCGCACTAGATGAGTGACTTTAGTGAGTGAGAGAATCATGCATCATCCACTCTTATTTATACTAGCTGGGAAGCACTAGAGTTGTGTCTCTTCATCAAGCAGGGCCGAATTCTCCAATTAGTGGTTAGAACCACTTTAATTATCCCTAGGGGCTGACTTCTCAATTGCCACCATATAAACATGGTTTGACCAATCCACAAAATGGGATTTGGTCATATACAAGACCCGGCATGATCAATCCACAAAAGGGGATTTGATCTATATAAGAATAACTCTGTTAGTAACAATTGTGGTATCGGGATTTTAAAGGGTAAGAGGGCCGAGACCTTTTGAGTCTCGAAAGACCGATGGGATCCTAGCCGTTGATCTTGGCAGGACAAGTGTCAGACATCAGAAGGAGAGTCGGGATTTCAGTCCATCGGAGGATCGGAGTTTCTGGAGGCAGGGAACTCTTACATAAGTGAATCGTG
>SNQJ01S0045822.1:29263-42574 GCA_010110895.2 Picea sitchensis
ACCTCCTAGAGCCGTTATCTCCATTTGATCACCCTTCATAAACAAATCGTGACATAAAACTGATGGGCGTTGGGCTCTGCTCCTGCAAGCAATCCAGGAGTGACTTCTAACGCTAACAAACTCAATAATAATTAGAATACTCTCTGCAGTTACAATATTTCAACACTCTCCCTTAACAAGAAGGGTATTCTTCAACATCATCAGGAGAGAGAGAAAGGGAAGCCACATCAACAACATTTGGATCATTGATTGGCACATCTATAAATCATCAGAAGTTTTATCTCATCATCAACAACATCATCTTTCACAACATGGAGTTGGAGTAGCATCATCATCATCTGCATCAACATCAATTAGTATAACACTAATATAAGATCATCAATCAACACAAGGTTGATACAACATCAATATCAACTGCACGAAGCTGGAACAACATCATCATCATGAGGCTGAGATAACAACAACATCAACACGAGGCTGAGATAGCATCATCATCATCATCAACAACAACACAAGGCTGAAATATCAACATCATCACCACAAAGCTCATATAACAACATCATCAACATCATCAGCCGAAGCTGAGATAACATCATCAACATCATTATCATATGACAATACAATGAGGCATGTGAAACAACAACATTTTGTGGTACTCTAACAGACCGTCCTTACTGGACCTTCGGAATCTACCTAGGAATCATAAGATTCCCTAGGATATAAAATCCTAACGGAGCTACCACTTGGTACTTTGACAGACCGTCCTTACCGAACCTTCGGGATCTACCCAGGAATCAAAATATTCCCTAGGATATAAAATTCTAACTGAGCTACCCGTTGTTGGTCAAGATACCATAGTATCATCAACATCACTCCCCCTTTCGAGGGAGGTCCTTTCAGAGAACACCAAGCTTGTATCGGAAGTGCTCAAACTTCACACGAGACAAAGCCTTGGTCAACACATCTGTAGCCTGCTCATCTGTGCCAACATATTGGAGCTTTATAGCTCCCGTCTGCACCATATCACAAATGTAGTGATACCATATTTCTATTTGCTTTGACTTGTCATGGAACACAAGGTTCTTCGTCATCTTTATGCAACTCTGGTTATCACATAGAATCACGATGGCTTCCATCTCTAGATTGAATAGACCTGTCAACAACTTTTGAAGCCATATGGATTCGCAACTTGCGGAAAATTTTGCAATGTATTCCGCTTCTGTCGTGCTGAGAGAAATACTGGATTACTTCATGCTCTGCCATGAAGTCATGGCTGACCCCAGACTGAAAGAACATTCTGAAGTGCTCTTTCTATCAGAAACACTTCCATCCCAATCTGAATCTGTATAACCATACAATAAGAAGTCATGATCTCTAGTATAACTAAGACCATATTCCAACATACCCTTAAGACATCTCATCACATGTTTTGCAGCTACAAGGTGAACATGTTTGGGCTCTACCAGATACTGACTCAAGTTGTTCACAACAAAACATATATCTGGAATGTTATTTGTTAGATACATCAACGAACCAATAATGTGTCTATACATAGTAGCATCAACCAATTCTAATGAAGTATCTACCAGGAGCTTCAACTTTGTTTCCATGGGTGTGTTCATGGCTTTACATTCCAACATGTCAAATCTCTTCATTATTTCAACTGCATACTTCCCTTGGTTAAGGAATATCCTTTCTAGGCTTTGCCAAACTTCAAGACCTAAGAAATAATGCATTAGGCCTAGGTCTTTCATCTCAAACTTTGCATCGAGCTTCTTCTTACAATCTGTGATGAGATTTTCTTCTCGAGTTAGGAATAAGTCATCTACATACAACAACAATATAACTGGCTCATCATTCACAACCTTGAAGTAAAGGTTAGAATCAACCTTACTCTTGGTAAAGCCCAAGCTCATCAGGAAACTGTTGATTCGGCTATACCAAGCTCTAGGAGCTTGCTTTAATCTGTACAGAGCTTTCTTCAATCTGCAGACATGAGTCTTTCTATCTTCAACTTTAAACCCTTGGGGTTGTTCTATATACACTTCTTCTTCAATAAGACCATTTAAGAAGGTTGTTTTCACATCCATCTGGTGTAACTTCCACTTCATTTTGGTTGCAAGAGCTCTGATTGTTCTGATAGAAGTGTATCTGGCCAGAGGAGAAAATGTCTCTTCATAATCAATGCCTTCATTTTGAAAAAATCCATGAGCTACAAATCTTTCTTTATATTTTTCAATACTCTCATCTGTAGCATGTTTTATCTTGTATAACCATTTGGAAGATACCACATCTTTGTTCTTTGGTCTAGGAACTATTTCCCATACATCATTCTTCTTAATTGAATAGTATTATTTTGTCATGGCATTCACCCATTCTTTCTTTTGAATGGCTTCTTCAAAGCAAGTAGACTCCTTCTCTATGAGATCACACATCAAGGCCATATAACTGGAGAATGGATTAGGCTTCTTGATATGTCTCATGTTTCCTTATGGGGCACCATACTTCTCTCCATCTTATATAAGTTCCCTTGCCCAAACTGTCTTTCTCTTGTGAGAGATCGTCATCTGGGGAGGTTCTTGAGATTCTAGCATATCATGATCTTCTGGAATCTCATCATTAGGGGAAATTGTAACTTCCTTCATAGGTTATGCAACTCTGTGAGCTACAGGTTCTTCTTCATATACTTCTTCAAGCAGACACTTCCTTGATCTCTTAAGTGTTGCATCTTCATCAAAGGTTACATCTCTGTTGATCTCAATATGATGGTAACCTGGTATGTAAATTCTGAAGGCCTTGGAGACCTCACAGTATCCAACAAATATTCCCTTCTTTCCTGAAGGGTCCATCTTGGTTCTCCTTTCTTTCAGAATGTGTACAAACATTGGACAACCAAATATTTTGAGATGGCTTACATCTGGCTTCTTTCTGGAGAACATCTCTTCAGGGTTTTTGAATCCAAGTGCACTATGGGATAACCTGTTTTGGACATAAACTATTGTTCTTGCCGCTTCAACCCATAAGTGCATTGGAAGATATTGATCATGGATCATAATCTTCACTGCTTCCATTATTGTTTTATTCTCTCTTTCTGCCACACCATTTTGTTGAGGATTATAGGGAGTGGTGAGCTCCCTCTTAATGCCGACATCTCTACAAAAGATTCCAAATTATTTTTGAGGTGTATTCTCCTCCATTCTCTGACCTAAGTATCTTGATTTTTCTTTTGGATATATTTTCTATCAAGGCTTTGAATTCCTTGAACTTTCTGAGTACTTCATCTTTGGATTTCAAGAAATAAACCCAAGTCTTGCAAGAGTAATCATCAATAAATGACACATAGTATACATACCCACTTAAAGAGATTGATGGCATTGGACCACATACATCTGAGTGGATGAGCTCCAAGATTCCTTTTTCTTTACTTTTGCTCTTTGGGAAATGATTCTTTATGTTCTTTCCTTGTGCACATCCCTTGCAGACACTTTCATGATCAACCTTGAATTTTGGTAGACCTCTGACTGTCTTGCTTACATATGGTAAGGCTTTGTAGCTGATGTGAGCTAATCTTCTATTCCAAAGTTCACATGGACTCTCAATGGAACAATTCAAGGCTACATCCGAGTGACCTTTTAACTTATACATGTCACCTTCTTCTGTTCCAATAACAATTGCATCTTCTATGGTTTTTCCTTTAGGCCACATAAGGACTTCACCATCTATGAATGCAACCTTGAACCCTTTCTTATCTAAAGATGATATAGAAAGTAAGTTCTTTGTCAAACCTGGTACATATCGTACATCTTTCATCTTCATCGAAGTTCCTGAATCTAGTTTGTAAGTGGATTCTCCCATTCCTTTGATAAGGTATTGATAGTCATCTCCAAGTGAGAATTTCTAGGGAAAGTCATTTTCTATAAGGCTAGAGAGAATGTCTCTCTAACATGTCATGTGCTTAGAAGCACCACTATCTATGAGACAAGTATCCTCTCCAGATATCACATATCCTGAGAGGGCAGAGAATAAAACATAGTCTTCAATCTTTTCTTTAGTCATCTTTGTGGGTGGCTCATCATCTTCAACTGCATGGGCATGCTGTCTCTTGTTATTTCTCTTCTTGTATTCTTCCTTTCTGGCATGCCAATTCTTAGCAATTTGTCCCAACTTATCACAATGATAACATTGATAAGAGGAGAATTTTTTTTCTCTTCTTTGCACCTTCTGATATTTTTGGAATCTCCTTGGAGGGTGAGATTCTTTATGAGAGTGGGTGAATCTCTTTGGAGAGTGAGATTCCTTATGAATATGGGTCTCCTTTTGGAAATGAGACCCTTTCTTTCCTCCCTTAGTATGAGAAGTTAAGGCTTGATCTTCATCCCTTAATAATACAACTTCTCGGTTTGCCACTATTGCTTCTTCTTGAACACATTCTTCCCATAAGCTATCAAAATGGAGTTTTTCTTTTCTTGCACAGATAGTTTGGATGAATGCATCCCACGGTCTTGTGAGACCATTAAGAGCTTTCATTATAAGTTCATCTTCATTTAGGTTGTCTCCAATTTCTTCTAGTTGTTCATTGAATTGAGAAACCCTAGAGAAGTAGTCATGGACTGTTTCTCCTTTCTGTATCCTTGTATTCTTGAGTTGGGTTCTCAAGTTCATCTTTCGGTTGATGTTCTTTCCTTCATACATTTTGGTTAGGGAATCAAACATTTATTTGGGAGTATTCTTAGAGGACACTTGAGGGATAAAGTGATCTTTAATGGAGTCTACAATGATCCTTTTGGCCCTAACCATATCCTTCTTCTATTTTTCTTTGGCTGCTTCTTCTTCGGGTTCTGGTACATTTTCTTTTATGAATTTTTCTAGGTCCATTCTCTTCAAGAATGAGTCCAATTATGTACTTCCAGGCATGAAATTTTTCCACACCTTCTATCTTGTCAACAAGCTTAGTGCTTGTAGACATCTTGACCTAGAGCTAGAAAAATGAAAATCCTTAGAAACAAAATCTGATCTTACCAGGAGATGTAGTGGGCTTAGGCGAGTAGGCTGGAGTTGTTAGATTTCAAAAATTCCAATTATTACCCCTTGAAACTGGACCTGTGCAAATATGGACTAGTACTGGTTCTGGTTTCCTCGTTTTCTGGTACCAATAGAAACTAGGGTTTCTCTTTCCGGAGGCTCTGGCCACTTAAAAGGTTCGCTCAATATACCAATGAGTTAGCTAGGCTAGGGCACACTTTTCTAGATGGTTTTCAAGTGAAAATTCCCTTCCAATAAAAAGCCCCAATTTTCTTGTACGACAACAATGATATTTTTTATTACCCAGTGAAAGGTGCTCTCTTCAGTTTAGCTGTGATACCATTTTAAATTTTAGCTTCTATTAAGTTCTTTTCAATTTACTAGACAATAATAGCATAAGTAGGACCAATGAGAGAAACACAATCACAAAGTACACATCATTTTATCCTGGGAAACCCTCACGAGGGAGAAAACCCAACAAAAACTTCCTTAGTATAGATTGCCAATACAATGCCAAGAGAAAGACAAAAACAATAAAGATAATCCACCATCAAAGAATTCACCTCTCTCTTCTCCTTCTAACTTCAACTTCCTTCAAACTTGCGCACTAGATGAGTGACTTTAGTGAGTAAGAGAATGAAGCATCATCCACTCTTATTTATAGTAGCTGGGAGGCGCTAAAGTTGTGTCTCTTCATCAAGCAGGGCCAACTTCTCCAATTAGTGGTTAGAACCACTTTAATTATCCCTAGGGGCCGACTTCTCAATTACCACCATATAAACATGGTTTGACCAATCCATAAAAGGGGATTTGGTCATATACAAGACCTGACATGATCAATCCACAAAAGGGGATTTGATCTATATAAGAATAACTCAATAATAATTAGAATACTCTTTTCAGTTACAATATTTCAACCTGAGGCATGTGCACTAGTTCAAGTTTTGTTAATGCATGCCAGTTCAAGTTCTTTCAATGGGCATCGGTCTGAGTTTTGTGATGTGCACCAGAAATTAATAAGACACTGCATGCACGCTAGAATCAAGAAAAGAATCTTCGGGAAATTTTCTCGAATGATTACATTTTCTTGAATGATTACTTTAGGCAACATGAGAGATCGTGGAGTAGTAAGGAGATGAGCTGGAAAGGTATTTAAGACTACCACGACTCCAAAGAGGCTACGTGGATTGCATGCGGGTGACAGAAGCGTGCATGACTGATAGCTAGAGGAGTGAGTGGGGAAGAACTGAAAGTGGCTGAGCACCAAAAAAAAGAGAAGGATAAAAGGGAGTAATGACCATAGAAAAATAGTAACTCAGTTAGTCAGTCAGTCAACTAGTTGGTTGCTCATGTGCTAAAAAGGGTTTGGGTATGTCTTGTAATGTTTTGGTTGTGAGTGTGTCTTTGTAGTATCTGCAGAGTCTGAGAAAAATCACATGGCGCTATGTAATGATGTACTGAGAAAATATATGAGAGCACAGGGCATTGCTGTTGTTAATTGATGAGTTTCTTAATGTGTGTCTGTAACTGGTTGAATGAAGATAATAAAAGAGACAATTAATCATGTTCTAGGATTTTTGTATTCTGTGTCAAATGAATGTATGTGATAAAGTTACATGTTGTTAGTTGTTAAGTATAATTCAATGGAATGTATGAATGCTAACCTGAATGGATTCTTGCGTACTTAATCCTTCATCACCGACACAAGACCATACGGTCTCTATGATTCTCATGGTGTCTCGGGTGAGACCTTCCTCAGTATTTGGATGAGGATTGATATGCTGACACCTTGGGGTTTTTGTAGGTCAACTCTGGATGAACCCTGGGTCTTGAAACCCCAAGCGTTAAGAAGGACAAACAAAATCATAGAAAGAGCCAACAAATGGTTTCGTTGCCGAGACCTGAAGGTTTTGTATTGAATGATTAAGGCAGAGAATGAAGTGGTATCCATCTAAGGAAGAAATTCAAAATTGGTTGACTCCAAAGGAAGATGAGTTTTCTCAATGGGAAACTCAAGGTCTGAATACCAATGTGGAGCGATGGAAGAATAGGTATATCTACACTGATATGCATGAAATTTTCTTTGTTAAATTTCCTTGTCTATTGTATGAATGGTTGAAGAGGTAGAATGCTACTAATACTTCTTTGGGGCCTCAAGAACCAATGATTTGGGATCATTTCACAATTGATAGGATGAAGACATTGGATAAAAAGTGGAATCAAGCCATTGATTTATGGTTTTCTCAGGTGAAGGAAGGGTATATAATTGAGTTTGTTGTCGAATACACTGATTCTTTCAATGATGCTGAAAGGAATTTTATTGAAGGTCCTAGGAAAAGGCCGCTAGAAGAGATCCCACTCTGGATAAAGATATTGTTTGTGGAGAAAGGGATAAAACACATGGAGCTTGATCAGATGGATGAGTAGAATCCCTTAACATTGGGGGGAGGGGGGATAAAAATACGGGGGGGAAATGAGATACAAGATGGATCTGCTGAGAAGGATCCATAAGTTGTTGAAATTAGGTGAGGAATAGGATGGACCCAAAAGAGTATAGGAGAGAGAGAGAGAGAGACAAAAGTTATGTAATAATAGTTGAGTCAAGGAGGAGAGATAAACAAAGAAGCAAAAGGAATATAACAAGAGGTGCATGACGAGGGGTCAGGTCTAGCATGAAGAGTAAGGAGAACACACCAGGAGGAAGTGCCAGAGAGTGTGTTGTTCCAGAGAGGAGCACATATGAGGATAGGACAATGAATAGGCACATAATTGAGAGTAGGGTATCCAATGGAGATACCAGTAGTAGTGGTAGTAGGGTCCCAAAATACTAAATCTGAAACCCTTGGTTGTTGCAGAGTGCCAAAACTTCATAGGAAGATGGGGTGAAAAGTAGAGGCGCATAGGTAGGAGAGGAAGATGAAGGACCCCCGATAGGAGGGGGAGAGGAGTTAGAAATAGTGGATGGTCTTGCGTAACTGCAAGTAGGAAAATCTATGTGTTCCCTCCCAAGAGATGTTAGAAGAATATGGAGTTACCCCACCTTTGACCCACCCCCTTTGCACATTTGTAGCCAAGAATAAGAAAAAAATGAAAATCATGGCGATTGGAGTAGAAGCATGAGTAGGAGAAGAAATAAGAGAAGCAACAAGGGAAGAAGAAGACAAATTCAATGCTACTTCGCTAGGAAGAGTATCATTACTAAGATCCCCGACACCTACGAGTCAATTAGGAGGACATAGTTTGAGATTGAGGATGGTGAATCATGATAGTACCCTGAGATTACCCATGTTCCATGTGATAGGTAAGGATGATGCAGATCAACATTGGTTAACATGTGAGGTGATATGGTCTATGAAGAGGATTATAGACGAAGCATCGAAGATTGCATAATTGGAGACCATGTTCGGGGCCATATACTTGATGTGGTACATGAAGTACAAGGCCATTGTGCCAGTGGGACAGACAAGCTCCCTGACATAAATCAAGCGAGATCTGCTTAAGGAATTCTAGAAACCTATAATGTCCCTATCCACCCCATGCTAGGCCACGTCACCCAATCCCAACTCATTGTTTCTCTGAAACCATCCATACTGTAACATCACCCATCATACTACCGAACAATTCTACTCTGAAAAATACACTACGCAAATTCTATACTAAACACTAGTCTGTGCAGTATCACTTGAAGTAACACGCTCAACCTCAAGATAAGTCATGCCACACTAACTTTATCCTTTTAACACAACTTTAAGAAGCATAAATAACTAAAAAAAAATTGTGCACCAACGTACTGAACACACAAAACTACTATGTGTGCAACCACTCTGGCATGATACACCAAATATTTGCTACTTGTACATGCATAATTCTTCCCTGTGCGCACAAGTAAACCAAACCTCTGATGCACACATATTATTCTTTACACACACAACCTAATCAAACCTCTTCTTGAAGACTCATAACCCAAAATCATAATGTTAACTTACAAGAAAACTATCAACATCTGTCATACTCATGCACAACTACAAATATTGACCATCAACACCACACATACATGAGAAAGCAACAATATACATAATAAAAACAATTACTTATATGCAAAAATCATATAAGAATTAACCCATGTCAAACATAGATAAATAAACACACAATAAACGAGACAATCACATAAAGAACACTTATCTTTTATGAAAGTCATCATCTGTGCACAGAAATCAGACGTTCCTCCCAGCCATAGACTCTATTAGTCATAATATTTCAGCAATAGGTCACCCCTGAGTTGGGGCTTAACTCCACCAGGGAAAAAGGGTTCCTAGTGACAGACTAAGGTCTATTTCTCAACATAATTTCTTAGTCCAAGGTGCCCGCTGCTGCAACTAGCCTATAATATCTCATTCCCCACACACCTGTCACACCCAAGGAAGTGTTCCCCTTATCTGCTCAACAGTCCCTTGACTGCCCCACTTCCCTTCCAGGTTTACCAACAATAGGCAGACAAGAATTTTCTGAGCCCTACGACTAATGCTCAACGCACCATGGAACAATTGTTAAAAAATATCTCACCTAGAGAGTATGCTCATGGGGCTGACAAATCGCTTCTTCAATAAAAAATCTCTCACCCAGAGAGACTTCTCATGGGCCTGACAACCCACCTCTTCGACAAAAAATCTCTATGTTGGAGAAGGACATTTTGAGTAAGTTTTGGGAGTTGCACAGAAGCAGACCGCATGACAATTCAACAAAGAAGAAGCACGCACAGAAGATAGTTAGCATATGTTAAGGAGTAAGCGTGCAAAAGAAGGAAGTCAGTTAGGAGTTTTGGGACATTTTGTTCACATTGTAACGGGCTAAGCCCTATTGTAAACCTATAAATATGTATGGGTTTTTGGGTAGAAAGTAGTTGTGGGATTCGAGAGTGAGAGTTTGTGGAGGAGAATTCTGTGTGAGTTGAGTTGGTTGATGAGTATGATCTGAGTTGAATATCAATCGAGAGGTATGTGTGCACTGCAGCATAGAACGACTTGGGAAGGTTTGGGTTTTTACTGAAGATCATTGTATGAACACAGTGCACACCTATTGGAAGGAAGACTATGAATGAATAATATAAGAAGCCAATTGTTGTGGGCATATCCCAGTTTGGGGTGAAGCATGCTAAATCCTTGTGTTTTGATGTGTATGTTGTCATGATGTGTTTTTATTTCTATTCATTATGCACATAGAATGGATGATTAATGATTAGTATGCATACGTATCTAATGATGTCGCACATATGTTAAATGGTTAAGTAGGATGATTATGTCAAATTTTATGGTTTTGCTCACATAATATATGAATGAATTCTAACTAAACAATAAGGATGAATGCCTGATATTTCCTCCTGAATGTGGAAGTTTGGTTCCTGCAGTCCCAATAGGTACCTCGAGTGAGACTTCACCTTCTTACGGGTGATGTCGAAAGGGTCGGTATCTTTGGATTTTTTGGTGGATTAATGTTTAACCCTAGGTCTTCCCACTACGTGCCAACAAATGGTTTTGTTTTCGAGACCATGATCTGCAAATGAGGGGGATGTGGAGGCCTACCAAGGAGGAGATAGAAGAATGGTTGAATACTAAAGAGATCGAGTTTTCAATAGATCAGAATCATAATCCATGAATCAATGCATAAGAATGGATACAAAGGTATGTGTTTACAGATTTACATGAAATTATCTTCGCTAACTTTCCAAATAATTTAGCATAGTGGATTCATAGATTTGTTGAACATACCAAAAGATATTGAAATACAGTTCTGAGGAACTAGACCCATGAATTGATTAGACAGGTTAATGCAGTAAGCAATAAGACATCACATGCAATTGATTATTGGTTAGATAGTGTGTTGGGAGGTTACATTACTAAATTTTCCATAGATTGTACTTAGTTGTATAGTGTTGCTGAGAGGGAATTCTTTAAAGGACCACACAAAAGATACCTAAAGTCACTATCTACGTGGATTAAGATGTTTTTGTGCAACAAAAGAGTTATGACCATGGAATCTGATTGTTAAGCGTCTTCACACAGATAGGGGAACTGGGGGCTAACCAGGGAATGATATGAGCATAGAGAGGAATGAACATAAGGAATGAAGAACAAATGGGTTGAGGATTTCGAGAGAAGAAGAGTGTGCGATGAACGAAGAGATCAGAGTATTGCATAGTGGTAAAATACTTAGACCGAATAAGAAGAGGAATGTAGTTGAGAGAGAGGGGAAGCATAGTGAGATCAAGGAAAGAGACAATGGTGCAATAATCCATATCGAAGGGAGTATGTGCATATAATAAAATATACATTAGTTCAGTCCAGTAGAAGAGGATCCCTCCCAGATTGGACTCTATGTCAAACCCAAGACCCTGTGTGCATCACCAAGAACTAAGGTAAGATCAATTTGTTTTTCAATTGTAGTTAGTGAAGGAAGTAAATATAGTATTAGAAGTAATCAAAGTAGTGGAAGTAGTACGTTGATTCATAATTAGTTAGTTTTGTCGGGAAACAATATTTTGTAGAATACGATGGAGGAGGTATATCCCACCTTAAGGATGCCTCTCTTTCAAGGGGTCGGTTAAGAAGACCCAGGACATCATTTTTTCATTTGTGACACAATATGGACTATGAAGAACGACCATGACGATGATGTGAAGATTGTGCAGTTGGAAAAAACCTTCAAGGATCACACATTATTATGGTATATGAAATATCATAATACTACACCTATGGGCCACACGATAACATTGGTAAAGGTAAGACAATCTTTGTCGAAAGAATTCCAGAATCCTAAGCCTCAGTCAGAGTGCATTACAAAGATGAAGGAGAACAAACAAATCATAAATGAATAAGTGTGGGACTACGATCAAAGGTTCAATATACTAAAGGATCGACTAACATTCTAGATTCCAGATGAACAACACATGGAGTGGTTTATTGCAGGATTTCTATTGCATATTCGTTTCCCTTCGACATAGCATAATATTGTATCACAGTCAAAAGCTATAGAAATTGTTATTGTTGGAATATTGGTTGCTGTCATTGATGTCAACCCTAGTCATGGGTTTTGGACCACAAGATTGATGAAGGTATTTGGACATGAAGGACAATGAAAATGCAGATACAACACCCATGGATGGATATTATACATCATGTTGTTTCTGGTGGTATGTGACACATCATGTGGATCCTCATGGTTGAGGAGAAATGAATTTTTGAAGATGACAAAGTGAATTGAAGAAGGAAGTACATGTAGGCCCTGAAGATAATTAAAGAAAATAATTACAAAATAAGAAAGTGTTAGGTCGGACCTAATGTTAAAAGGAAGTGACATAAATGGTATAAATACATATCATTATACATTCATTTGATACACAAGTCGAATTTCAAAGGAAATCAGAAGTAAATAAGGCAGGATTTCAAGGGAGGATGAAGTCTTTTGGTGATGTGTTCTAAGGTATGTTATTTTCACTTCATCTTACCATTTTCGCTATAAATGTTTTTCTAGAATGATTCAGATGGTGAAATTGCTATGGTATTGAGAAGACATATCAAGGTATCTTTGGTAAAAGTTTCATCTCTTGATTCGCTATAATTATGGAGATACACTCTGTGGAAGATAGGGTTTTTGACCAGTCCTGAAGCTAGTCAATAAATAGGTGTTCTGGGTAAAACAATCATAACTTATTCATAGAGAATCCAAATGAAGTGGGACAAATTGCATTGGAAATAGTACGGTCTGCAGTTTCTTGTGTGCAAGTTTCAAAATCTGATGTTAAATATTGAACGCAAGGCATTCTATACAAGTTCGGTCTCTTGAATAAACCAGAATTGAACAAGGTCTACCATTCTCTCTATAACTTCTTTTTGGGGAGGATTCAAGGAGTGGAAATTGGAGAAGTTTTAGATAATACATTGAGTAATATTATATACAGGATCATATTATTCCAAAAATTGAATAATTGCATAAATTGAAGAAGTCTCAGGAAGAATTATCAGGTTCTATGTGATAGTTAGTTGATGGTGACGATTTAATGTAAAGTTTTATTATCTCTCATATATTCTTGGGTGGAAGGAAGGGGCAAGGATGGAGAGTTCAAATCTCTCTTGATATTGGAGGATTGTATCTTCATCTTGGAGGTTTATCCCTCCCTTTACATTTGGAATCTGTAGCTACCTTTGGAAGTCATTACTTCCCTTGAACAATAACTATTGATTATTTCTCATATATTGTGCATGGTGTATTGTGGTGTATTGGTGTAACTCTTAT
>SNQJ01S0045822.1:42624-56673 GCA_010110895.2 Picea sitchensis
AAGTCATTACTTCCCTTGAACAATAACTATTGATTATTTCTCATATATTGTGCATGGTGTATTGTGGTGTATTGGTGTAACTCTTATACAATTGTTCATTTCTCATTGGATATAATTGAATGGTTTAAGTATAAGTTGAAAAAAGTTTTAAATTGTATTTGATACTGATTCACCCCCCTCTCAGTATCAAAAGTTATGATATTGGAATCGTCCTCTATAGGAGAGAATAACGTAGGGATGGCTCAAGTTCAATCACAATTGGTTGCAATGACTATTCAGTTACATGAAATTACAAAAGGAAAAGAAAAGCGACAGGGAGTCTGGTGTATTACTTGTAGAACATAGGGTCACCATAAAATTGATGAATTTTCAGCTTTTCAACAGTATTTGAATATGGGAGCTCCAAATCCATTAGGTTTATGGTGTAAAATTTGCAAGACAGTGGGTCACCATCCTCAAAATTTTCCATTGATGAAAAAATACCAAAGTACTACGAGGAATTTAGTTTGTAACCTTTGCAAGTGAGTAGGACATGAAGAGAAGGATTTTCACGTGTTTGATTTGATGAGAGAATGCACTATAGACACATATAAAGTACATGAAGAAGAATTAGAAGGGGAGCTCCACAGTATTATATTCCCAGAGGAGGTTATAATCAAGGGGGACGAGGAGGTTTCAAAGGTCGCATAAGAGGAGTTTTTGGTAGAGGAAGAGGTCCAATCATATGTTATAATTGTGATCAACCGAGACATCTAGCACGAGACTATATGAATCCCTGCACAACATGCACGTATTGCAGAGCACTAGACCATGTGACAGAGGATTTCCCACATTTGATCACAAAATGGAAAGAAAAAAGGAATGAAAATGTGTAGATGATCACAGTAGAAGCGCACGAAGAACAACCTAAGGTAGTAATAGTAACGCGTGGAGGGATGAGAACTAGAATGGATGCGAAAGATCAAGGGAATATAATCCACCAGTGGGTAAGGAAAGAAACATATCCATTGTCATTGTTTGATCCCAGAAAAGAGAAAGAGACCTACCAACAAGAAAGAAAATAATTAATTGGAGCACACTGGATAGTGTCAACTTCGACTGTTCCACCCTTGCATGATAGATCGTCGATTTTTGATATGCCTCCAGTATATGAACCTTCAGAAAGCCAAGTTGAAAAGGTAAATACTTTGAAATATTTATTAATAAGTTGTTTAGAATTAATGAAGGATGAATATTCTTTAAGCATGATATGTGGAATGATTGATCAGTGTGCCCAAGAAAATAGATACCTATCATACACAGAGAAGTTAACCAGGTGCATTGAAAGAAGAGAACAAATTGGGAGTTTCGACTCAATGCATAACTAGGGAACTATGACATGGATACTATCATTCTATATATAGGCTCTGATGTGAATTTTATCTCAAGGTAGACTTGGGAGATGATGGGTCAGCCGAAGCTTATTTGGTCTCCTATCTAGTTGAGATTAGAGAACCAACATAAGATTGTTCTAGTTGGAAGGTTGATAGGGGTAAGTGTCAGTATTGATGGAGTGCACAATGTAGCATACTTTGAATTGATCGAAATAGTCGACAATAGTATACCTTATCCAACATTATTGGGACTTGATTATGCATTTGATAATCAGACAATCATTGATCTAAAGAAAATACATATGATATTCTAGGTAGAATACTTAAAGGTTACTACACCATTATACCCGACTGATGGAAGGAGATATGTAGAGCCAACAAAGAGAAAATAAATCATCACTTTGTATAATATGACTGCGTAGATGGATGATTATGTGAATCCTACAACTAAAGGCATAATTAGTTGAAGAAGTATCAGTTCATGCACGTCAGACTTAGAAAAATCTTTGGAGAATTGGCAACAAATATTGCACAAGATGCCGATAAGAAAATGTGTTAGGATTACCCGCACATTGAGATGGATAGGGACTGAAATAGTTGAACCTCCAAGGTATGATGGACTAACTAATGTAGTTTCTTTTATAAGAGAGTTTGAGTTGCAAATATCATATTGAAAAACACTACTAGCTTTGGATGTTGCATTGAAAGCAACCCTTGCACGATGGTGGGTTGTGCACAAAGATGGGATAAGAGATTGGAAACAATGTAAAAGGTTATTGCAAGTCAGATTTGGGACAGAGAATGAAAAAATCATGCAGAAGTATAATGGATTAATTTTCAAAATAGACCATATCACAAAGTGTACCACGATGTGGAGATCAGTACCTCAACAAGAATGGACACATTTATTTGTGCATACTTTGGACACCGCTCTGAAGAATTGGTGCATAGAACTCGAAGTGTGTAGAGGCATAAGATATTGGGAAGAGTTGACTCGGAACTTCAAGGTAACACTCATTTTTGAAAATAATAATCCTTTGATTAACTCAATCCTATAGGTTCTCAAGAATTATTTTTTTTTGATAGAAGGATCGATGTATATTACACCTAGAATTACTGCAACAATTGAAGATGTATTGCACTATTATAATATTGTTGAAGAATCCCAAGAGGGTGAATATCCAAGGAATTTGTAGATACCAAAAAATGAAGGGGAACGTGCAGTAGAAGGACCGGATCTTGAGTCAGCTATATATGCAAATCCTCTAAGAACACGAAAATTGAACATTAGTACAGAAGATAATCCTAAGTTTGCCAACATAAGAGACTACTAGAGTGATGAGACAGTCAAGAATATTGTTGACTTGATGTGTGAAAATCAATATATGTTTCCAACTACGTTCTCATAGATGAAAGTGATTATTGGAGAGTTAGGAGAGATAAATATCTCGTTGAAACCAGATGCCAAACCTATGAGGTAGAGACCATATAGAATGAATTTGACATATAAGTTGAAGGTAAAATAAGCGATAGACATGATGTTGGAAGTTTGCATTATAGAACCTGTTGAAGAATCATAATGAATCAATCCAATGGTATTCTAAGACAATAATACAAGAGGAATCAAGATATGTGTATATCTAAGAAAGTTGAATGATGCTTGTTTACACGATCCATTTCCTACACCATTTACAAACGAAGTGATGGAAAATGTAGGGGGCCATGAGGGTTACCCTTTCACAGATGGATTCTAGGGATACCACCAGATCAAGATTACACAATAAGGCATATACAATACCACCTTTACAACATAATGGGGTTGTTACCAATACACAATTATGCTATTTGGTTTGAAGAATGCACCAACAATATTTTCTAGAGTAGTTATTGAATCTTTCAAAGAGTTCATTTATAAGTTTTTAGAAGTGTACTTAGATGACTGGACAATATTCATCCTATTGAAAGACCATGTTGAAACATTGTGATTAATGTTGGATAGGTGTAGGCAGTACCATATCTCATTGAATTTGAAGAAATACATTTTTTTGGTGCCTTTTGGAATATTGTTGGGCCATGTGGTGTGTAAATAGAGATTGTTAGTTTATCCTTCAAAGATAGTTGTGATTGTTGATTCTCCATCACCAACTTCAATGCGACAATTGAAATCCACATTAGGTTATACATGATACTATAGAAATTTCATCAGAGGATATGCGCATATCACAACCCATATGATGAAGTTGCTAAAGAAGGAAGTTAAGTATCAATGGAATGAAGAATGACAGAAGAGTCTGGATACATTGAAACAGAAGATGGTCACCGTGATGATTCTAGCTTTTCCTCATTGGAGCAAGGAATTTCATGTTCATGTGGATGCATATTCTATA
Source organism: Picea sitchensis (assembly GCA_010110895.2). Classification (NCBI taxonomy): domain Eukaryota; kingdom Viridiplantae; phylum Streptophyta; class Pinopsida; order Pinales; family Pinaceae; genus Picea; species Picea sitchensis. Next base: position 46,385 of record SNQJ01S0045822.1, read on the forward strand.
CCATTAGGAGAAGTTTTGGTGCAACCAAGTGAAGGAGAGTTGGACCATTCAATTGCATTTGCAAGTAGGAAATTATCCTAAGTAGAAAAAAACTACACCACGACTGAATGAGAAGGATTAGACATGGTATATACCTTGCAAAAGTTCATACACTGTCTTTTGGGATCCCACTTTAAGATGTATATAGACCATTTTGCGTTGAGATACCTAGTTAACAAGCCAGTGTTGGGGGGAAGAATATGCATATGGTTATTGTTTTTCCAGGAATATGACTTTGAGGTGATCGTGAAACTAGGGAAATTTAACTCAGGACCAAATCAATTATCATGCATACTGTCAGGTGAAGATGCAAGAAACTTGGATGATAGTTTACCAAACGCACACCTATTTTCAATTCAGATGGTTGATGACTATTTTGTAGACATAGTTTAGTTCTTGAGTACGAGAGTATCCTCTCAAGGGTTTACAATTGCACAAAAGAAGAAATTAGTCGTCAAGGATACAAACTACCAACTGATAGTAGGAAGTCTATACAAGTTAGGCACAAATGGTATTCTGCGATGATGTGTGATAGAGCATGAAAGGCATATGATGTTGTTAGAGGCACATGAAGGAGTTGCACGAGGTCATTATGCAGGAAAAGAAACAACTCAGAAGATTTTGCATGCAAGATTATGGTGGCCTACCCTGCATAAAGATGCCAAGGAATTCTGTCAGAGTTGTAATGTTTGTTAGAGACTTGGGAAGCCTTCTAGGAGAGACAAGATTCCCTTAGTACCACAAGTGACACTACAATATTTTGATAAATGGGAAATGGAATTTGTTGGGTCGATTAATCCACCAACTAAGAGGTTAGGATCTAGGTACATAATTACTATGAAAGGCTACTTAACTAGATGGGTCAAGGCAAAACCAGTCATAGACTGCAACACATAAATATCTCCACGATTTGTGTTTGAAAATGTGGTGACAAGGTTTGGATTCCCAAGAGTACTTATGAGTGATCAGGGAAATCACTTTCTAAATAGAATGATTGCAACATTAACATAAGAGTTTCAAATCCATCATCAAAAGAGCACCCCATACCATCCTTAGGTGAATGGAACATTAGAAGCATTCAATAAGATACTGGAACATGCATTGACGAAGGTTTGTAATGTAAGCAAAGATGTCTGGGAATTGAAGATTCCAACAGTGTTATGGGAATATAGGACTACAAGCAAAAACATGATAGGATGAACTCCATTTATATTGATGTATGGTCAAGAAACTGTGATGCCTATGGAGTTCCTTGTATCAAGTCTACACATTTATGCGATGGAAAATCTTACAGATTCTAGAGCAATGGAGAAGAGAACATCATAACTAGTCGAACTCGAAGAAGACCGATTTGTCATAGGTTTTCATCAGCAGGGGCATATAGCGCGTGAGAAATCTTAGCATGAAAGACATATTAAAAATAATTTTTTTTTTAGATAGGATACTTAATGTTACTTTATGAAAACAAGTTTTTGCAACACCCAAGGAATTTCTATATGCATTGGTTAGGGCCATATGTGATCAGGTTGGTGACAGATGCATGTGTTGTTCAAATGGAGAAGTTGTAGAAGGACTAATTAATGGTAGTTGGCTGAAATTGTATAGGGACAACCAGGCTATCGCAGACTAGTCTCAGCGTGCAGTATGTAGTACTTGTACCATAGTGTATTATAGATAGAAAAAGTGAAACTTAGACAAAAAATCAAAAGAAGAAAAACAATAATTGGAAGTATGAATTAGACAAGCAAGAAGATAGAAAATTACACAGAAAGGCAAAAGAAGAGTATGAAGAAAGAAAGTAAGGTTTATCTACGTAGAATACAATTGAAGAAATTAAATATCAAACTTGATGGGACAAGTATTTAAGAGAAGACATGACGACGAAGCAATGGCGCCGCAAACCATAAATGAAGAATGAAAATAATATTTTGACAGGATGGAAAATCTAACACATAATCCATCGAGGATACAAAATTAATGAAAGGTTAAGGAAAGCATTGAATACAAAGGTAAGTGGATTGGACAACAGGCTTGGGCATGAAGAACATAAACAATTGGCGACAAGTGATAAAATGGTTGTAGGTTCGACGACCATAAGTTATTGTTATTTGGAGTTTTGATAGAGAGCAGAAAGAGAAGAGAGCCGAGAAAATGCAAAAATATTTGAGTAAGAAAAGTTGCAGAGAGAAGTTGTAGAAATTTATGGCGCCACCCAAAGAAACCACAACATCAACGTCACAACCGAAGAAACAATGCACTAAGCCATCTCTAGTACCGATATAGGAAGAGACTTTGGGAACTTTTGCGTCAGAGTCAGGTTCGACCAACTTTCCAAGGGATTATGTGCCCCCAAGAAAGCCATCAACAAAGCTGATCAACTTACAAACGAAATCAACATACGACCTCGTGGAGCCTGAAATTCCACCTGGAGTCATCGTTGAAGGATACATGTTAGGTGCAGTGTCAAGTCTGAAATTTGCAGATCACAACCTGGTAGATGAAAATAGTTTCTTGGACTTAGCACCAAGGAAATATATGAATACCTTCATCAATCCAGATACATTGTTTATTAGAGTTGAGCCAAAGACTTGGGCTACAGGATTGGAAAATCAGGGATCATGAATTTGTTACAGATCCTGCATTTTGGTAGAAGCGTCGATATCACTGCTTACGTGAAGATGTTGTTAAGATGCATCCATAGGGGATATCTATGGTTGGAAAGAGATGTGTCCATTGACACACAATTTATTTCACAAACAACTGAATTTCCAACAATAAAGGAGGATCTGTCACCATTGTTTACATACAAATTGAATAAAAAAAGCATTATCAAAGAATATGAAAGATAAATTTGGAACATTCATAGGAGCACACGGGATTGATGTGGAGAATATCAGTGATGACTTCATCAATTTTGAAACTCAAGTGTTATCTTGCAAACTATTAAGAAACGATCATAGGGATCAAGTGTCAGCAGGGGAAATAACAACAACAGAGAAGTGTGTCGATGAACTGGGTGACCTTCTTAGTCAACCAGTTCCAGATAGACTACAGGGAAGCTCAAGACCGAGGTATGGAGTTTTATTATGCATGGTTATTGATACTAATATAATCAATGACTTGGAGGGAGCTGAAAGACTCCCAATTTTTGTTAGCAACCAATAAGGCATGCTTGGTAGCACGATATGATAACTTGTGGCATACTGCGCACAAGGAAAGACAACATGATAACAATATAGATTTTTATTTCTATAAGGAGACTATTTGGGAGAACATTCAAAGAACACCGTGCATTTTACCATAGGTGGTAGAAGATTACAAGCCAATTGCACGATTTAAGGCAAGGTGCCATCACATGTATATCCAAGCAAAGAAGGACCCAAGTTAGGAATGGCTTACCACACAGATAGGGTCACTGAAGAAGAGATGAGACACATAATGGAAGATTGGGATGTTGAGTGGAAGATCCCACTAATTGAGCATCCCAACACACAACACCCAAAAAAATAAGAGATAAGAGACGAGGAAGAAGAAGAATAAGAAGAAGGACAATAAGAAAATATCACATGAACAACAAAGACGACCGCACCACACACAAAGAAGAAGAAAAAGGAACAAGAGACAGAGAGATCGGTACCACAAAGAAAGAAAATGGAAGAAGTTAAGGCAGTGGTCACTCAGGCCCTATCAGAGGATGATTTAGAGAGGATTTCAGATAAGATAAAGGAATCTACTGATGAATATTTTGAGTGCGTGGAAAAAAAAGAAGAAGAAATGAAATTGGATGTGCAAGCGTAGATTATCGCATTGCGACAAATTTTTGAAACAAAATGACTAACATTAGTCAACCCAAGTGAACAAGCACAGATAGAGAATACAACACCGATGATTGAGGTGCAACCGATGACATCCCACTTAGTGACAACATTAGGAGTGCGTCGGGTCATGAAAATAGTAGCGGGAGCATTGGAGTTCCCCACAAAAGAGTTGAAGGAGCAAGCAAAGACACTAAGTCATATTGACTTAGTGTTATCTCAGCTTCCTGTAGAAGTATTATATGGGTTGCAGACAAGCATGAAAAAGGAAATTCAAGTGTACACAGTGTCAACCTTGATGGATTTGAAAAATGCCATTGAAGATAAGGATGTGTTACAAGAAGAATGTGATCAACTTAGGATGGAGAAAGATGATGTTGCACATAGGAAAAAGAGATTGCAACAAGAAGTGCATGGGGTATACACTCGTATTCCAGAAGTATTTGTAGAATAATACACCCCCTTAGAAGAAATACTTACGAAGATAGATGAAGCCATTCAGGGATTCCAAACAAAGATTATTGATTAGGCATGCCAAACACTGAGTACCCCACCAGAGGAAAGGAAGCAAAGGGAGAAAAGAGAGAAGATGGTGATAGCTATTGTAGAGAAGATCACAAATCTAGAAGAAGAATACACAAAGCCTTATGTAGAAATAAAGGGAGTTTGGACATAGTTGATAGAAGATGCATAACTACAAGACACATGTTACAACTGAGCTAGCAGAGGAAATTTTATAGCAAGAGACAGAAGTCAAAGAAAAGGTCGAGACTGCTAAAGAAACTTTTCAGAATTTCTTGACGACATGAAAGCATGATCAAAGTGGCTCGGTACAAGCCACATGTTAGTGTCGGGGGCCTATTGGAGCATGACATTTTGAGTAAGTTTTGGGAGTCACACAGAAGCAGATTGTGTGAAAATTCAACAAAGGAGAAGCACATGTAGAATACGCATATGTTAAGGAGTTAGTGTGCAAAGGACGAAAGTCCGTTAGGAGTTTTGGGAGATTTTGTCCACATTGTAACGGGATAAGACCTATTGTAAACCTATAAATATGCATGGGTTTTTGGGTAGAAATTAGTTATGGGATTTGAGAGTGAGAATTCATGGAGGAGGGTTATGTGTGAGTTGAGTTGGTTGATGAGTATGATCTGAGTTGAATATCAATTGAAAGGTATGTGTGCACTGCAACATAAAACGAATTGGGAAGGTTTGGGTTTTTACTGAAGATCATTATATGAGCGTAATGTGCACCCATTGTAAGGAAGACTATGAATGAGTAATATAAGAAGCCAACCGTTGTGGACATAGCCCAATTTTGGGTGAACCATGTTGAATCCTTGTGTTCTGATTTGTATGTTGACATGAAGTGTTTTGATTTCTATTCATTGTGCACATAGAATGTATGATTAATGATTAATATGAATATGTATCTAATGATGTCGTGCATATGTTGAATGTCTAAGTAGGATGATTATGTAAAATGTTATGGTTTTGTGCACATAATATATGAATGAATGTAAATTAAACAGTAAGGATGAATGCCTCATATTCCCCCATGACTGCAAAAGCCTAGTTCCTGCAATCCCCATAGGTACATCGGGTGAGACTTCACCTTATTGAGGGTGATGTCGAAAGGGCCTGTGTCTTGGTATTTTTTGGTGGATTAATGTTTAACTCTGACTCTACCCACTGGGTGCCAACAATATCACCCAGAGATACTACTCACAAGCCTAACAAACTACCTCTTCAACAGGAAAAACCCCTTACAAGATCCTTTGTGCAGATAAGGTAATAGTTGTCTTCTCTTAGATCTTTCGACCCCCTTCTGCACACGAGAGTGAATGAATAATTAATCCTCCTCCCAAAACACAATAAGGCCAACAATATATATTGCATGCCTTCAAATCGACACTTGTCACCTTCAAAAGTAGCTTAATACACTTAGTGACGCGTTCCATACCATTGGGAACTTATGATAAAATAAATATCCAAAACATACACTTTTCCGAAAATATTATAAAATATTCCCTAAGACTTAAGTCTCGCCCCTTTTTCCCTTTTCTGGTGGAGTTCTCCCCCCATCTTTTTTCTTCTGAGTATGTTTGTGCACAATGATGTAATATTATATTAATACTTGAGTATGATTACGTTTACATGGATATGCGCATTGGCCTATCAATATCCCATCTCACCAGCCTCATAACCACACATGTTCTCTGGATTCAATACACACACACACACACACACACGCACACATGCACACACACACACACACACACACACACACNACACACACACACACACACACACACACGCACACACACACACACACACACACACACACACATTTGATGCGCACTTACCCAAGTGGGAGAAACACTGTAAAATGTGTGCACTTACCCAGGTGCATGCAACACTCTAAAAATGTGTGCACCCTATCTTTGATAACACTTTTCTGCACACTACTCAGGTGCGTTCAACACCAAAAATTATATATATATATTTGATGTGCACTTACCCAAGTGCGAGCAACACTGTGAAATGTGTGCACTTACCCAGGTGCGTGCAACACTCTAAAAATGTGTGCACCCTATCTTTGATAACAGTTTTTTTCACACTACTCAGGTGTGTTCAACACCAAAACTTAGTGCCAACGACTCACCAGACTATATGTACATTTACACTTTCAATTAGTACCAACGACTCACTAGCCTATATGTAAAATTACAAAGGGTTCAGATTAGGGACATTACATTCGCCTCCCCCTTATTTATGCATTGTCTTCAGTGCATCATATACACATGTACATACATAATTTAAAAAACATTTCAAAAAAAGATGCAGATACTCTGTTTTCATACCATCTTCGAGCTCCCAAGTTGCATCCTCATGACTGTACTAGGTCCATTGGACCTTTACCATCTCCATGACTCGATTATGAAGCTGTTTGATTTTTCAATCCAATATGAAAATCAATCGCACTCTGAAATCTCCTTTTGTCTCCACCTGAATCACATTCCAATCAATAATATGATTAGCATCAGGTACATACTTTTTAAGCAATGACACATGGAAAACATTATGAATACACAATGATGCAGGAAATGCAAGCATATATGCGACAAGACCAATCCTCTCTAGGATTTCAAATGGACCACAGTAGCGCGTTGCCAACTTAGAAAAATTCCCCAACTTGAGGGAATTGCATATGGATTTCACTTTAAAAAACACATGGTTGCCCACTTTAAATTATCTATGGGTTATGCCTTTATCTGCACAACTTTTCTGTCTTTATTGGGAAGCCTTTAAATTCTACCTTATCTTTACCATCTGCTCCTCCATTTCCCTTAGCAGATCTATCCCAACCACTGCACGGTCTGTTGGGTTGTTCCAACTCATTGGAATGTTTCATTTTCTACCATAAAGTGCTTCAAATGGGCTCATATTTAAATACACTTGATACCCATTCTTGTAAGCAAACTCTACCGAATGAAGGTAGTCTTCCCATTTCTATGGATTATCCATCACATACATCCTCAACATGTCTTCAATCACTTGATTTACCCTCTCTATTCATCCATCTGTCGCAAGATGATATGTTGTGCTAAAGTTCATATTTGTTCCAAATCCTTTGAATAGACCTTTCCAAAAGTTCGAGGTGAACTTGGAATCTCTGTTAGACACATTTTTCTTAGGTATACCATCCAACTTAGCAAGTTATCACATGTATATTTCAACAATGTTTGTTGCAACCAATGATTCACATACACTTCTAATTGTTGCAACCAATGATTCAACTTAATGTCATCGATCTCACCTTGATAGGGTTTAATATACACTTTCACTTCAATTTTGAATAGAGGTTGTGAAGGAGTGGTGGCATTGGAACTTGGTTGTTATTTCTTGGTCACTTTTCTTGACTCCTTTTATAAGTCTTCTCTATCACCCAATTTCCCATCAAATCCAGATTCTGAGTTAGAGCCACCAACCTCTCCAAAAGGTCCAAATTTGTTTTCTAGAGTCACCATGAGGAGGTACATGTTGCGAGATATATACACAACTTTCTCTTCCAACCTTGAAAATATCTCTTCAGCTGCATCTTGAAGATTTTTATGAATAGACTCATCCACCATAGCTAGGGTTATGCGAATTCCTTCTTAAGCCAATCCTTGGATGCCGTGACTTTCCACAAATACCCCAAAGAAAAATACTTTGATACCAATATGATTTGTAAACTTTCAAGGATATTCCACTAGAACAATTCATCACAACAAATCTTATAATATTTTGAAATATTAGATGATGCAATTTATTTCCTTAGATCCTGAATTAATTATTATTAGCTGATTGCTCAGATTTATGAAAATAAATGAATATGAAAATGAAAGAATATGAAAATATGTACATCGTCCATAGAATTGAACATAATGAGTATCCTAAGAAACTTGATATGGGAGAAAACCTAGCTAGAAGGTGAGGCCTTTGCTCTACTCTCTTTTCTTCAGTTATGAATATGAAAATATAAAGAAAGGGGCACTCACTATGGAGTTGCCTTTGACACTGTGGCCTAAATGACTAATATAGAATCCCCTACCTCCTATGTTATTCTCTAAGAATACCACTCCTAAATGCTTTGCTAAACTATGGAACAAGTACAATGCTAAAGAATGTAACCCCCTTCTCTTCCTAGTAGTCTAGTATTTTACATAGCTTGATAGTTGTCTAGGGTTAGGGTTTTTTCATCCTCAACCCTCAATTAGTAACAAATTTTTGTAAATTATAAAATCTTCTTGAAATTCCACTTTTGGCTAGCCCCACATGTGTGAGTAATGGGGGATGATGTGGCATCCACTCGTACCATGGTGGTAAGCAAGGTAGGTCAACTTGCGGGAAGCATAACTTCTGCATATGAACTCCAATTGAGGTGATTTTTGCACCATTGGAAAGATTTCGATGTGTAGAATAGTTTCAATGGGATGAAAGATATGCTTATAAAGTTTTGACCCAATTTTTTTTTTTTTGTTTGATGCCTCAAAATGGATCTGGAAGGTTCCAGGCCCCAAATCTCCAAACTGGGACCTACCACTAAAATGGGCCCTGCAAGCCAATTCCTCCAATTTTTCCACCTAGAAAGTACTAAGATAGAAATAATTATATGATGATCCATTCTGGATCATTGGGGTTGCTTCAAATTGATCACACAATAGACAACCTCTCCCTCCCCTAATTGAGATCTCTCTTTTGATACTTATATCAAAGGTAAAGCTGACTTGAGTAAGTAGCCCCTCTATTTTGGCATTAGATGTGCATCATCATACCAATATGCTTTTCTCGGGTGAGGATTATGTTAGGGCTCAATAGAAATCACTAAGAATCCTTATGACCACAATCTTAATATTTAAGCTTGTGATTAATATTAGACATAACAATATGATAATTGGAATATATGTATACAAGAATCTAACGTAACATGCTAAAAAGCATTTTATGAGTATGCCTTTATAAATAAATGAGTAGATTTATCTACTAGGAAAAAAAATATTATCTTGATACTTAAATTGAGCTTATGATATATTCATATTGATGATCTCATTGTCGATTATGAAATCATAAATTTGTACACATTGAAGCAAGATTGTTGGTTTCCATTTCTTGGTTTGAAATTGATTTATATCACATCAAAATTTGAAGTGAACTTATATCATAAATAACATTAGGTAGGAAGCAACAACTTGAATTGTGAACATGTAATCAACCTGAAACCAAGACTTAGCCCACCTCTCTTCGAAATGAAACCATTTATGTTTTATGGAAGCACAAGTAATTGTTACATGGCTATACAAATTAATGAGTATGCACATATTGTGATGGCAGTAACCATATAAGATATCCATATAAACACATGTGAAGTTGCATTATTGAAATCAATGCAAACCAAATCTTTATCTAGTTTCCAAGCTACCAATTCAGAAAGTAAGTACTTAGTAATTTAAAGATTACATAGTTTCCAACCAACCAATTGAAGATATAAGTACTTAGTAATTAAAATTTTAAAGATGATACAATCATGAATAACAAGTAGAGATGAATAACAAGTAGAGATTTTTCCCGCACGTTGGTCGCCCCTGCGCGCCTCCTGTTCGCTGGTCGCCCCTGCGCGGCCCTTAGGCAGCCAAGATTGCTCGAGAGGATCTGCAGAGCTCCCCCGTCACCATGGAAGGCCCAGGGGACCCCGATCCGCCCCCTGAGGTTCAGGCCTTCAGGAAAATGGTAGCTTCAGGCCCAAAGAGGCCACCAACAGCTTCACAGCAAAAGTTCGTAAAGAAGATGGCCTCCATCCCCACGGTGGCACTGCCAGAGGAAGAAATCTGTAAAGCAGCACTGAACCTGACTGAGAGAGGTTTAATAGGACAGTTCATGGGTCTTTGGCCA
>SNQJ01S0045822.1:61149-78343 GCA_010110895.2 Picea sitchensis
ACATAATGTGATGTTTAAAAAATTAAAACTCCAAAATTAATTATATATATATAATTTTTAGAGTAAAAAAAATTAAAACTTTTAAAAATAAAAATATATAATCATAAGAAGTATTATATTTAATTTTGAGTTAGAGGAGAGAGAAAGTAACCCTTTCCCTAGGAAACGTGTCCATGTGGGAGAGTTGTTTGATTTACATGGGAATGCTTTGACATATTTATCACAACCACAATACAAATTGTGATAGATCAATTTCACTAACGTACATAGTCATAAATCTATAGGAAACATAATTATTTAAGTAACTTAGTTAAACTTTATAGTTCCATGTATAAATAATGGCATGATTTATAATTATTCATTAATTCTTATAGTGCGCCAAGAATCTTAGGGAATGATTCCTTTCTTGGGAGGTTAAGGTTTAAGATCACTAAAGCATGGGAGGTTAAGGTTTAAGATTTTGGAAATGTATTTAGAGAAAATCCATGGAAGATGAAGATCTTAGAGATTATTCCTCTAATTGTCTAAATTATTTTGGGATGATGTAGTTTTTTATTTGGAAAATCATTTTGTTGATTTAAAAAATATATGGAGTTAGATTCTCATTCAATCCGAAACTCTATGACTATAAGGTTAGATAAGCAAAGCTCAACGTTTGACTTGGCAGTCATAGGCTCACACTAAGAAGCTCTAATGTACTCTAAGGGAAAATATCTTTTTGATCTATTATTGGGAGGGGCAATGAATCTTGGGTCCACTCCCTCCTTACTTCATCAAGAGGAGGTTCATGGGCTTACGATGATATTGGAAGGCCCTAACTCTAAGGTCAAAAGACCATCAAAAGGTTTAAGCATTGATAGGAATGAATTCCATCTGTAATCTCGCCAATCCATTCATCCTAAATCTTATCAAACTTTGGGTGGGATGATTCGATATGGTGGTCAACAAATGCATGGTTGCATTAACCCCCCAACAAATCCATTTGATGAGGCAAATTTTCCATGTTATTTCTTCAAATCCAGTAAAATAACCCATTCTTCTAGTTTGGTTTTTCTATATTTTCGCTCCCTTCACCTCAAACATTGATCCTTTAAACAAAAGAGCCCCAATTCCTAACAAATTAGAGGGTATAAAACATTTTATTCCTTATGATCATTCCAAAGAGCTTCCTAGTGATAAATATACAAGGCATATCCTTGTTAAGGTTTCAGAGGAAAGTTTAGACTCAAAGGAGAAGGAAAATGAAAGGAGATATCGAACCAAAAAATCTATCAAACTTTGTTCTTAGACAAAAATGTTTCTAAGTGAGGATATTATAATGAGACAAATTATCTCCTTCTAGGATTAACACTAGTTGGTAAGTTTTATGGTTATCAACTTGTTGAATAGACTCTCCTAATTCAAATGAGTTAGGTCTAGCCCCCCCTAATAGGATATTTACTAAAACACTACAGGTTATCTATGGGATGGCTTTGTTTCATCTTTTGAAAAATTGAGCATGCATATCAAATTCACCAAGGAAGTTGACTCTAGGAAAACTCCATTGTATCCCTAAAGTCTCAATATTTTCAGTTTCACTCAAGAAAATAATGATCCTCTACCCAACCTATTTAAGTAAATATCCTATCTCTCCCACTATATCTTTGGAATGGACCAACCATCACAACCATAGGAAATTGTATCAACAAGTTTATTTGCTTTGATGAGAAACCCAATTAGAGAAATCAAAGGAAAGTGACTCAAAAATGCATAGAGGTAGAATCGACGGAGGGTCTCCCACGTAATTTATTGATTGAGTCCAAGAATTGGAAGTATACTTAGGTTTTAGATTACATAAACATCCCAAGTTCTCCTTTTATCATGTTTATGGGTACATGAAAGTGGATTTTCTTTTAGTTTGAAATGTAACTAATGGATCTCATATTTTGAATGGGAGTGGCTCTTCATCAAATTGTAGGGAAGGCTCCACTCCATGAAAATGAATTAGTTGAAATCAAAAAAGGTTTGGAGGGTTATTCATCCTCTCGAGGTTTCATCTCCATTAACATAATTACTAGTTCCAAAGGAGGTTTGGGGTAAAAATTCAAATGTGGAGAACTCTAGATCAAAGGGCATTTCAATAAAAGGCAATTCCTCTAAGCCTAGAGCAACAAATGGTGGACTTAAATTCTCTAGAGCCTCAAATGATTTGGAAATGGTTTTCTTCACACTGCTAGATAATTCTCCTTTTTTTAATTCCATCCTCCCTCTTTCATGAATTCTGATGTTTTTTTCCCTCTTCATAATATTCCTCTAGGTGATGAAGTCATGTGAATATCCTTGAAACACTTGTCTCCCTACCCATTCCAGTCACACTCATTACTATTCCTCCCACTCCACTTCCACTTTCTCATGAGACTACTAATGTCCCCAATGGGTCTCCCATTGTTTCAAAATCCCAATCCCAAAGGATCCCATAAATCTTTATGCCTCATCCTAAATGATACCATCTATGTTCCTCTAATTCAAACACTAGGAGAGTTGAGGGAGTGTTGACTTATAATTCTAGCCATTTTCTTAAATATGTCACACTTGGTAGAAAATCATTCCTCTCCATAACCCAACAAAAATAAGAAAGAAAAGTTATTTAAGGTAAACAAAAACCAATTTATGGGACCATTGGAATAGGGTCAACCCCCATTAAGGTCAAACCATGATCATAATGACCCTAAATATTATGGATCTAGGGGTATACCATAAAATGATTTAAGTTGGTTAGGCTTACTAAGCTAGACATTATATTGATTCAATAAACCATGATGGATAGTGAAAAGGATAAAAAATATTTGATCTCATGTCTAAAAGGTTGGAGTTTCCTCGACTATGATGTTGAAGGTAGGTCTAGGGGGTTGGTATTTGCTAGCAATCAACGTTTCTAGCTCTAGCATTCAAAATTTATTGAATCCAAAATTGGAAGTCTTTCTCTCTCTAAAGATGCGATAATCTATTTAGTTGTTAGTTTATATCGTCCATACTCCAATGTATAATAGTATTGGGACAATTTATTTGGTCTTTCGTTTTAGGAAGGGATAATCTAATACTTTGAGGAGACATAAATTTTGTCCCTCAAACTAAAAAAATTTGGGGGGAGGCTAATAAGATGGATACTTTATCCCCCTACCTCTTGAAGTGACCAGAAGACATGCATTTTCATGGCCCTGATCCATATATATGGTTCCAACCTGGAGGAATATGAGGGTCACATGAGATAAAGGGGTGGCTAAACATTTGGAAATATTCATTATTTATAAAGGATTATTTGAAAGGGAAGATAATCTAAGAACTTGGGTAATTTTTAGAGATTCCTCTGATGATCTCCCAATTTTCTTTCAAATAGAAAGATATCATAGAATCCACTAAGGCCTTTCAAGTTCAATCCTTATTGGCTTCAATATGAACAATTATTTAGAATTGTTAAGAAGGAATGCAATTTTTTTTATTGTGGTCTCCAAGAATCTACCATGATGCATTTTATCTCTAATATGCAACGAATTAAATAAGCAATAATAAAATTGGATAAACAAAAATTCCAAGACTCTCAAAAGAATATTATTAAGGGACAACATAAAGTAGGAGATCTGTTTGAGAAACAAAGTAATAGTATATTCTCATAAGAAGACCAAACTACTCTAGAAGCTCTAGAAGAATAGAAAAATAACCTCCTAAATGGGGAGGCTATTAAAAAAAGGAAAAAGAGTTGAGAAATTTGGTTGGAGCAAGGTGATGCAAATAAAAAATATCTTCATAATCATGCTAAAGGAAGGGAAAACATTAACACTATATGGGAGCTACCTAGAATAAATTGATCAAAGGCCAACACCTTCCATTACTTTGTTGAATATGGGTTTAGATATTTTAAGAATTTGCAGAAGGACATAGACAATAAGTATAGCTAATATTATGTGGGTGCTAGAGCTTTTTCCTAAGCTTATAAAACAAGGGTTGCATGGCAACATAGTCCCTGCCGAGTTAGTTCGGAAATACATGTTGAACGATGAAACTTAATATAACTAAATGCACAAGTAATGAATATTTTTTGTCAAAAGATAATAATTGAGGGTTGTTTGTTATTCAAAATGTATAATAAACCATAAGCTGAATGGAACTATAATATTCATAAATATAATATAAATATAATAAATATATTATAAATATAATAATAAATAATATATTAGATAATAAATATAATATAAATATAATAATGCATAATAATAAATACATAATACAACTTTTTATATTTAGAGGTGGTGATTGGTGAAATTCATTGATTATGTAATTAATTCTACATATTGAAAGACGTGAAGGGAGCAATAACACTTCAATTCTATCAACCAATTAGAAATGAGAAACACAATTTTTTTTTATTATATCCAAAAATATATATTTGTTTTCCTATGTTAAACATTACATTGCATACACAAATTTATGGTAAAAGACAAATTAATGTCACATCAAAAGCAAACTCATTGCTATAGTCCCATGGCAAGGACTAATAAGACACAAAGGTACTAGACCTTCTTTCTTCCTCCTCGTATAAATATTCACCCAAAAACATGTTGGCTTCCCCAACTAACACCCTGCTATTTGACTTTGAAACATAGAGTTATCTATGAAATTGCTCATAGCCTAGTATGTCGTGTTCATTAGATTGATAGACTCTTTGTAAATGTGTTTCTTAAATGATTTTGTTTAGTTTTACATGTGATCATTTTCCTTTACAACTTTCTTGCGCATGCCTGCTTTTGTGTCGATTTGAATGTGTGTGTTTTTGTATTTATCCTTAATTTCATGACTGTGAAGCATGAAATTAAGGAATTTCTAGAAGATCTTGCCTGGCGAATTCTTTGTACAGTATCAACATACATGCCTTGCTTTGATGGATGATTATTTTTGTTATTAATCCTAGTTTTAATTTATGAGAGGACATTATCATTCCATTTAATCAAACATTTGATCATATTTTATAACCTTTTATTAAGTCCTTTAATTCTGATTATGTTTTACCAATAGTCATTCTAAAAGTATGTTAGGCAAACTTTTCAAATTACCCTATGAAAAACATCAGACTCGAGCCATGTTTGGCACTATACCTTTATTACTTTATATCAAACATGCATTTAACCTATGGGTTTTGGATAAGGGTTTGGCTTCACATACATTTTGACTTAGGTTAACCGGTCACACCTTCAAACTCAGTTCGATTGCTCCTAAATCCCTGTACTTCAAACTTTAGCCACTCCTTTCAATCATTCCCTCATTACCTTGGCTAAACTTTCTGAAGGGTTGCAGTATGATTATTGCAATTGTGTCATGATTCACGATTTTGGGTTAGAAGTTTGTGGAAAATTATATCAATACCATGGGTTGTCTGATTCTAAACCCTCCTATCCTCTTTCATTCAAGCTATCCAGGAAGTCATCATAGTTTTAAGTGGTTGATGATTCCTTGTCATCCTTGGTTCTTCGAATTTTTAGCCACCATTGTTAGGATG
Organism: Picea sitchensis; assembly: GCA_010110895.2. Lineage (NCBI taxonomy): Eukaryota > Viridiplantae > Streptophyta > Pinopsida > Pinales > Pinaceae > Picea > Picea sitchensis. The sequence goes on from SNQJ01S0045822.1 coordinate 66,680, forward strand.
AGGTATGTCAATTCGTTCTCACATGGTTCTTATGGGTTTGTTTTGCTGCATCTTCAATGTGTTTTCTTCCACAGGGGTAGTCTGTTCTACCTCCATTTTATTATATATTTTAAATTAGCCACATAACCCATGGCTCTTGTATCAAGGGAAGAGCCAAATAGCCCTGATGTTTTACTTACCCGTAATTGCATAACATAGATTATTTTGCGGGATGGATTATGAGAAAACGATGAAGATTTTGACAAAACCGTTAAAAACCCATCTCCAGAATGGGGTAATTTACTGTCCTAATGGGAAGTTTCTTCATAAACAAATCCATTTAAGAGATATTCCCCATTTTATAAAGATAAATTTCTCAGAAATTATGTTTCGGTTGAGGTAAAGGTTCTGAAGAATTTCGTGTAATCTTTCACTTTTCTTCAGAGATTCAAACTAGTTCACATGTGTCTAGGGTTACAGAGGAGTCTGATCCTCCCTCTCCTCATATCAATAAATCAATTCATGCACATGTTCATCATGTAACTTGAAGAAAGGTTAGTGCAGACTCAATCTCTAGAATTGATTGAAAGACAAGCACTTGAAATGTTTTAAACAAGACATCAAAGCACAATCAATCCCTTCAAAGGTCCATCTATATTTTGATCCACATGAAAATTAGGTGCAGATGTAAGCAATAAATTGATTTCAAAAAACAAGAGGATGAGCTTAAAATTGTCCAGAATGCTCAAGAATAAATCTAAGCACAGGGTTGCCTCAGTGGAACCAATAATCGTTGAAAAATATGAAGTTCCATATGAAAATATGAATGCATACTTCAGGCCCAGGGTAACATTGGGATTGATTTCAATAATAAGAAAGCAGGTTGAAGGTTATCCAGGATGATAAGAAACAAATCTAAGAAGAAGCAAACATCAATGGAACCTATAGCTATTGAAGATCATGATTCTTCTTGTGAAAAAATAAATGGGAAATTTGGAATACAAAATCAGACCCAATATGATTTTGTTGAAAATTTACCCCCTTTCCTTCATGGGTCTAAAGGATTCCCAGGTATTCAGGATGATATAAGAGAAACTTTTTCCATAGAGAGATCCTCAGACAAGGATCATCAACATTCAATCCCTAATATATACTTTCAAGCTTGGTCCCAAAGATATTATGCAGTTGTCCCCTACCTACATATGCACCTCAATAAAGAACTAAAAAGGGAAAACCAACAATTAAAAAATGAAATGGAATAGAGTGTGCCCTAGGAATTAGTTTGAAAGGGCGAGTCTTTATTTTCTTGTTATCATCACAACACGTTGTTGGATAGAATTATCTTTTTATGGAACTTTTCTATTATGAGTAGAGATTAAGATCTTTTGTTAAACTACATTATTTTTGAAGGATCTGACTCTATCATGTTGATATGAGAATAGATCCATACTACTTTTTAAATACTCATGGATTTTAGAGTCACGGACATGGTGAAAATTCTGGGATAATGGATCGATACTTATTTTGAAGGATATGGAACTATACATTGCTTAAGGCTTTTTCCCTGTGAGTAATGTTTTTTTGCTTCATTATAATATCTATCATTATGGTTCATATTCTTCTAGTGATTAATCGTGGATTGATTAAAACTCAGATTTAGTCTATTTTGTCGATGCATTGTTAATTTTTATTATTTATGTCCATGCTAATATTGTTCAATTTCCAATAATCTATTTTCCAAATTATTAAGATCCTTGTGATTGTATCGTTTTGATGCAAGTATTAAATTATATTGGTTTATTCATATACTTTGAACTTGCAATGACTTAATTTGTCAATTGAAATTATTTTCTTCTTGACAAATGGTTTATTATATCTTCATAAAGGATTAAATTAAACAACTGTTCTTTCTGCATCATAAACACGATTTTGATTGTCAGTTGAAGTGACTTTCTTTGGGCATTTTCATGGTCTTGGTATTTCACAACCTTCTGCCGTAGATTTCTCTTGATAGATAGGCTGTTGGAGGAACTTTATACAGGAAGGCACAATCATAAGCTCTCGTTATTATTGGCCAATAAATAGGTTAGTTAATTTTATGTTTCTTTTATTTACTGTCATGAATGTAAATTATCATTAATGGTTTAAATGCTTTGTTCTTTAAACTAGAATTGACCATCGTGTACATTCATTGTCCTCTTGTAATTTTTATTTTTAGATTAATAATATTCTATAGATTAATATTATCTCTTTAAATATTCTAAAATTTTCCTGGGATTTAGTTTCCTTTCCAAATTATTAGTTTCACGATATTTCCCACAAATCTCGTACCTGCACATTTCATAAATTTTGTAGTCATATGTGCGAACAATAAATGTACATAGTAGGTATTTGTTGATAAATAGTTAGTTGTTTTGATTTTATAATTTTAGGTTATATCCCCTCATCGGCCAACGGAGATGTGAAACCCGTCAGTGTGAGTTACTTCAAACAAGTTAGGTTACCTAGAAAACCTTGGACCAACCTTTCCCTTCTAGTTGACGAGTGGTCGATATCCCCCATCAACAAAACCCCGTTAATACCATAACTAATATGGTCACCAAAACCATCAAATATTCTTCCTTGGATCATATCATTCAAAATAATCTTATTCCTCATAACCCTCATACCCCAAGGATCTATGGCCAACCAAAAAATCATAAAAAATTAATTCCCCTAAGACCCATAGTCAATGTTATAGAAATCCCTACCCACGGCCTTTATCGCTTTCTTGCTATCAAACTCCATTCTTTCATTGGAAAAACCTAATCCTTCATCAAAGAATCCATTGATTTTATCCAAAAAACAAATCACCTTCACCTTGAAGAAAAAGGCATTATGGTTAGTTTTGACGTTATGTCCTTATTTACCAAAAATTTTGTTCCAGAAGATTTTAACCTCATCTCTAATTTGGTTGATTCCAAAACCCTAAACCTCATTAAAATCTGCCTCACATCCACCTTTTTCTCCTTTATAGGGATTTTTTATGAACAAACCAAAGGTACAACCATGAGCTCCTCATTATCACATGTGGTTGCTAACATTTTTATGGAACATTTTGAAACCCTAGCATTTAACAGTTGTCTTCTTAAACCCAAATGTCTTTTTCAATTTTTGGATTATACCTTCGTATTATGGCCTCGTTTCCATACCTCCCTTATTTCATTCTTCAACCATATTAATAGCATATCTCCCTTTATTCAATTCACTATGGAAATCCAAAAGGATAATTCTCTTCCCTTTTTAGATGTTTTCATCTCACATCTTCTTGATGGTTCCCTTGCCCATAAATTTTATAGGAAACTGATGCACACTGGTTGATACCTTCACTCCTTTCCCACCACCATCCTGCCCAAACATTAGTAGTTTTAAAAACTTTGGTCACTAGAGCCATCTGAATCTCAACTCCTCAATTTCTTGAGGAGGAAAATATCACCCGAATAAGGTCCTTATGGCCAATGGATACTCTATCTCCCAGATCAAGAAATCCTCCTGCTCTGCTAGGAATCCAAAAGAAAAAAAACCTCCTCCCAATTCCCCACCTTTCTTCGACTTACATCAAGGGTACCACCAATATTATATTAAAAATTATGGCCTAAAAGAATATTAAAACCTTTGTCAAACCTTGTAAAACCCCGAATCAATTATTCAAAACTGCTAAGGACAAATCTAACCCTATGATGGCCCCATGATTCTACCAAATGCCTTGCTCCTGCGAGAAATCATATATAAGTAAAACTGAAATATATTTCAAATCTCGGCTCAAAGAGTACATAGTTTACACTACCCACAACTGGATCACTAATTCGGCTAGTTGAACACTCCTTTAAATCTAAGCACCTTATCTACTTTGACCAAGCCAAAATGTTGGCCTCAAAACCCTATTACTCCTCCTGTATCATTCAAGAAGCGTTGGAAATTGAAAACACCCCAATAAATTTAATTGTGAGGATGGCTATAGACTCGACCAACATGGAATCTCCTCATACATTGCCTTTACCACTAAGTTGGTTCTCATTTATTAATTTTATCCCCTCTTTATTCGTTCCTTTTCTGGACATAACCCTGTTAGGTCTAGGTTTTCAAATTTGGTCTCCTCGATTTACCATGTCATCTTTACCCTTCTTTTTACTCTAATCCCATTCTTTTATTTATTTATCCATTTATTTATTTATTATTATTTCATACATAATTTACTTTGTAACTCCCCCCTATCACTAATTTCTTTTTAACTACCTCCTTCAGATAAAATGCTCTCTTACTTTTCTAATTTCCTTTCCTCTAATGGTTGTGTTTACCCATTATCGCTTTCTCAATGAGCAATCATTATATATTTTATTTGTTCACAAAATTTATTTAATAGTGACTATCAACGGTCATCTCGATTTTGAAATGACTATCTTCTCTTATTCACCTTATAAATCGATTCATTATATATTTGATCTATTCACAAAAGATAATTAATAGTGACTTTAAAACGACTATCTTCTTTTTTTCACCCTATAAATCTATTCCTCAACATACTCTTTTCATATTATTCAATTTCTTTGGTCCCTGATGATGGGTGGAGTGTCCACTCGAAACTTTGGATGTTTCAAAACCTCCTACACAATTCATTTCCAGAAAGCTCCATGAAAAATTTGGAATTGCCAGTAGAGGTTTCCAGGGAAGAGCTCAAGGATGTAGTTTATTCCTTTCAAAAATATAATAGCCATGGTTTGGATGGTTGGACCATATAAATTTTTCCAATGATTTTTTCAAATTCTACGTAATAATATCTTGTAAATTGTAAAGGAATCAAGGGCCTCTAGGAAAGTACTAGGAGCCTTCAACTCAACATTTCTAGTGCTTATCCATTAAAAGGATAGGCCTACCTCCTTTGAAGGATTTAGGCCTATATATCTATGTAATGTTGTTTACAAAATTATTGAAAAGTACTTTCTAGAAGACTAAAATCGGTCCTGTTTACATTGATCTCTTCAAAATAACTTGATTTTCTTTCAAATAATCTAATCCATGATGTTGTAGGTGTTGCACATGGAAGTATTCACTCCATAAGAAACAAGAAAATTCCTACTATGATTATTAAGCTAGATTTATCCAAGGTTTTTTACAAGGAAAATTGAATGTATCCAATGTTAACTTTCCTTCCACACTCTAGTCTCAATTTATTGTTGTTCAATTGGATTGAAGGATGTCTTATCTCACCATCCTTTTCTATTCTTACCAATGGATCAATCTCTATTTTTTTTAGAGTATCTAGGGTCTTGAGGCAAGGTTTCCCCTTGTCCCCTCTCATCTTTCTCACTATTTCCGAGGACCTAAGAAGAATTATGAGAGATTTTAAAAGAAGTGGATTAAGAGGAATTAACATTGATGTTTCTCTCTTGAAAAATTACCTCTTAATTTTGGATGATGCCATATTATTTAGTGCAGTTTTTTTTAGAGAGGTAGAGTATGCAAAAAACTTATGAACCTATTTGGGACTACAACAAGCATCGATGTAAATCTTCAAAAATACACCATATATTTCAATAGATTAAATGAAAGGATGGAAATAGAAATAAATCAAGTACATCCCTTTAAGGTATGACCCCTCCATAAAAGGAATGAAGTATCTAGGATTTGTGTTGAAATAAAATGGCTATGAGCCTAAGGATTGGAAATGGTTACAGTATAAGGCAGGAAAATGAATCAACAACTGTTCCATGAGGTGGTAATATTTAGGTGGCATATTTACCTTATTTAAACTGGAATTAGAGGCTATCCATGTGCTACAGAAAATGTTTCCTCACCCCATGCAGATTGCTTGGATGGCATTTCCATTTACCTATGTAGACTTGAAGTCCCCTTTTGTACTTCCCAGAGACAAAACATTATATTTTTCCACATATACGTGCCCTACTAGTTAGAAAGCATGTGTATATGCAGGTTGCACCACTACATCCTGCGTACATTGAGTTCGGTGCTCAAAATTAAAAATTGTGTTGGGTTTCCATGTCACATCACAAGATCCATGATCCTTGACCTTCCATATACTGGAAAAATTCTGACTCGACCCTTCAGTTCCATTTGAAGGCTATAAATTGAGCCATATCCAAGACGTGGAAGAGCAAAGAATTCATCTTTTGTGAGCAAAGATACTCTGGAGAAATTTTCACTTCACATTGAGTCTACATCCCTTTATCCTTTAAAGTCTGAACACATTGTTCAACCCCCAAGATCTTCCTTCTTTGATGTAGAAACTCAATGTCTCCTTTATATGAGTTTTCCTTTGGTGGAGTATTGAAGTGGTGGAGGCCCAACTAGAAGGGACTTAGTTTCTCGGTTTTGAGACATGTCGACACATAAGTTTGTTACTTGTATACTTCTATTGATTATTTTAATAGAAATACTCTTCTCTCATCCAATTGATATCTTACAAATATTTGAATTATTATTCCATGGGCGTATTTGTCATGTATGTTAATGGATTATGATATTTTGTATGCTAACATTATATATTATCACCATATGCTTGTGTATCTTGGTTGTTGAGGACAAGTTGAAGGTATAAATCTTTGAGTTGTGTGCTCAATGGTGGTCTTCATCGAACTTTCAGATGAGGTAGTCTCTTTATCTTGTCTCGTTAGAATTTTCATTTATATAGCATACTTGGGATCATAGTTGATTTCTGCACTCATTCTATCTGTTTTGGTTTACCCCATGCCATAGAGAGATTTTCCTCGTAACACCATGTTTATTGGAACTCCTTATCCTACATCCCTATTGGTATTTTAGCAAAGAAAAGAAAAAGGTGCTTCCATTTTCTCTAGAAGGGAAAGAAATATAGAGGTGTCTTCCCTTTGGTAAAGTGGAAAAGTCTCACCAAGACAAAATATATGGGGGGTTAGGGACTAAACAAGATCCATCATTTTTGGAAAGCTCTAGCTTCCAAGGAGGGTCATATATTGTCTATGTCGATGACAATACATAATTAAATCAAATCATGTACACTCCCTTTATTTTGAAGTTTGCATTCGATCCAAAATAAAACTAGTATAAGGGGCTTCTATAGTATGGAAACATATAACTCTCTCATTTCCACATATAGCTCAATGGCTTCCTAGAAAAATTGGAAATGGATAAAAAGTTCAAATAGGGGAGGATATATGTATTAGTATAAATGGAGAAAACATGATGTTGGATTAACTAATTGGTATCCTCATATTCAAAGGCATTGTGACACTAGTAAATGATTTAGTTGAGGGTAATTGAAATTTCTAGAACTAGGGTTTGAAGTAGGCAAGAGAAATGGATATAAAAGGATGGTTGGTAGAGTAATGGGACTCAATGGTGAGTTGGTTGTTTATTTTTTTTATAAACATGATGTTGTATGAACCAATTGGTATCCTTGTATTCAAAGGAGTTGTAACACCGATAAACATTTTAGTTGAGGGTAATGGAAATTTATAGAACTAGGGTTTGAAGTAGGCAACATAATTGGATCTAAAAGCATGGTTGGTAGAGTAATGGGACTCAATGGTGAGCAGGTTGTCTATTTTTTCTATAAAATTAGGTATTTAAGAAGATGAAATTGTGTGGTCTAAAAAACTTACAAGGATATACATGACAATAATTGGTTACAAAGCCACGTTCATAACAAATCCTCAATAAGAATGTTGGTGGTGGAAATAAATGTGGAAAATATAAGCTCCTTTAAAGGCCAAGTTGTTTTTCTGGATAACGCTTAACAACAAAGATCCTACATAGGATATGGTACAAAAGAGATCTTGGTTGGGCCCATGTTATTGCATTCTTTGTAAATCATGTGAATACTATATTCATCACATTTTCTTTGATTTTGTATTTTCTAAGGAAGTGTGGAAGGAGGCATCCTCCTTTATTAGTACCTCAAATTCATGGAACATTCCTAGACTTGTATATCAATTTAAGAAGTGGATGGAGGATCCCCTATCAATGAATCATAGAGCACTCTCAATTACTATTTGTTCAACATTGTGGAACATAAAAAATCATATTATCTTTGAGAACATGACTTACTCTAGCATGGAAATATTTTATAAATCCATATTTTTATATGAAGGACTTCTCCACATTCATATTTCAAAGACACCAATGTAAATTGAAAATATAGAGATCAATCAATCTCATCCTTAGGGTTATTTTGATGGGGAAAGTCAAGGACACTTGGGACTATGTGGTGCTTGGAATATTTTGTTTATTTCTCCTTCTCTAAGTTACTATTTCATAGATTACTTGCTTCTAGTAGTAACATTTAAGTATATTTGCATGATGCCCTAAAACTCCTCTTGAAGTTTGTAAATGAAAAGTGTGTGATAAAATTTCAAGTATCTGGGGACTCAAAGTTGATAGAATGGATAAGAGGCATTTTAGACTTCAAAATATACTATTACTCCCAATGTTGGGCCAAATTAAGGAAGCTAGTAGCCATTTTCATGAGATTTTTTTCCACCATGTTTATAGGGAACACAATGAAAAGGATTATGAGTTGTCCAATGCTATTGTTCATGGCTAGATTTCTCTTTTGCTGGTGGAAGATCATAGAGAAGAAGGGAATTATACTCCCCTTCCATAAATTGTACTTTTTAAGTTTTGTAGTGATTTGAATAGTTTACCTTTGTGTTTTTATTGACTCTTTGGAGGACATGTGTGTGACAATTTTTTGATCCACCCCTTTTAATCAAAAGTTTGGGCTCCCTTTTTATTATAGACTTCTAAATTGTAAGGTTCTAATGATATTCATGTGATGAGATATATACATACTCTTGTTATAAATGCCTTGGCCTTTACCAAATGTAACATTTTCTCCTATGTAGAATATAAAACTATTCCTTGAAAAAAAAATGGCGTGTTAATAATATTGTACAACAAATTAACTCCAATTTCTCATTAATTGAATAAGAATTTACAAAAAATATAAATAACATGAAATATAATATAAAAAATAACAAATGAAAAAAAAATACCAAACCATTTACAATCTCATGATGGGAAATTTATAATTCATCCTAAGAAATATGAAACACCTTGTTTCTCATTTATTCATTATTTCTAGATTACAAAATGTACAACAATTTAGGAATTGACAGAGATAGAGAAGGAATATGATTTATCTTGATGAGTCCTCTTTCACATGGATCAAGATTATGAGTTTCCTATCCACATCAATGCACCATGTTTTTGGTTGTGTTTTCCATTAAGTTATCATGCCAAGATTACATAATATTACATATTATCATGATTTAATTTTCATCTTGTGTGATTGAGTTACAATGTTGGCTCTACATGGTAAGGAGTATTATCCATCCATGACACGACCTCAATTATCAATTGTTTTTTACACCAAAAAGTTATCATTATAACTAGCACCTCGTGCTAATATTGTTGTAGCAGTCCACATCTCACTTACATGAATATATGTTGTAGTTGTAGCACTCATTCAAACAGACTAAGCGTTGAGTATTAGCTTCTATTGTCCTTTCATTGGTTGACACTCATAAAGACTTCAAGACAAATGTAGATACCTATAAATGGTGCAATATCATTTGCAACATCGGAGACATGTCACAATCCACTTTAATACATTTTTAAGGATTCTTCTCAATTAATTAGTGTATGATAATGAGATGTTGATTTGTTGTAAGTTGTCAAACATTGGTGATCATTATTTCCTTACAAAAGATATTGTCAAACATTGGTGATCATTATTTACCTCATCACCAAACTACAATATTATTAATCTCGTGAATTATAATAATTAGCTTGTCATGCTTTTGGCCTTGATATTTTTAATAATGTTAATGAATAAAAACTGATTATTTTTATATATTTCTAAGTTTAAACTTATATATAAAACACTTTACATTAAATAATATTTTTTTTTCTAATTATTTGACCTTATATCGAAACAACATGAATATTGAATTGCATTTTTCATGAAATCTTACACATTTCACATTACAAATTACAAAAATTAATTTATCTTATCTTTCTTAAGAAAGATAATACTAGCATCTACTATAACATTGGTCAAGTTCTCTATATTTTATCTCAACCTATATTGAGAAACAAATATAAGTTGAGCCTAGCCTCTACTCCCTTTAAAAATGTATGTAGCAAATGCAATTTGACAATGACACTGTATTCAAGAATAGAAGATACAATGAATAGAAAATACAATGATTAACTGCATGAAATTCCCATTCATCTATTTGCATTGTATTATCAAGATGGTAAACAATATTGTTTTACAATGCATTTCAAAGAACCAACCGCATTCAAAGAAATATGACATGGGTTAGTACAAATATCATGTCAAGACAATATTCAAAAGAAAGCAACCACTATTTATATGTTAAGGGATTTGAGGACATAGTGCTTTTACTCTTAATGAAAACTATTTATATGTTAAGGGATTTGAGGACATAGTGCTTTTACTCTTAATGAACATAATTAGATTATGTACATAGGTTGAAAACAATGGAAACAATAACAATTCGATTACCTACTCATAAGGTTTTTGTTTGGTCTTTAAAATATTGACATGCTAAATGGGAGTAATTATATTGATTCTTAGATCTGATCTTACTCCATATGTGCTTATCCAACGTTTTCTTTTGTCAGTGAAGAAAAGCACTAAGTTGACTTGGAATAATGATTATGATGCATCAATAGTAACTTTACTTGAACATTAAGATTGGTAATAAAATAAATTTGATGGGACATTCTTGCGTTTATTGCCAAATTCTTTCAATATCAATATACTTCTTTACTTTTCATGTATGATCGATACCCACATTATTTATATTCTATTAGCTAATGGTAAGAGACACCAACCCTTTTCGATTATTAATTATAAAGTCTACTGAGGTCAACCATATATGATTCCCTATGTTACATTAACCATATATAAAACATATTGTAAGCTACTAAATTGAAAAGTACAAGCACATGATGTTGAAAACATTAAAAAAAACTATATATAAAACATAATGTTAGCGACTAAAGTGAAAAAAGACAAACACATAATATTGAACATTGAAAAATAAATAGTTATTTTGACGTGACAAATGAAAACATTGAAAAATAAATAGTTCTTTTGACCTGACAAATTTAATACAATAGTGTTAGTAGTTTTAATGGCATCGAGAGAATTGAAGTCCAGAAAATATGTGTTGTATACAAAAGTTATATTAATAAATTAAAATTGAAAAAAATGGTTAATTTATTTATTTAAAGTAATTATTATAGTATCGAAAATAATTTTTTATAATTTTTTATTAATTTAAATTGTTTTAAATGATAAAATATTATATTTTTTTATTTTTTATTAATTAGTATTTTATATATTTAAGGTTAAGATGAATCTATGGTGGATATGAAATTTCTCTTATATAATTAGTTTTTTAGATTATCTCTTTGTTAAAATATAGGTGTTCAATATCTATTTATTAATCTGTAATTGATAGATTAATAGATAGATATTGAACACCTATATTTTAACAATTAGATAATCTAAAAAACTAGTTATTATGTTTAATAATTAGTTTGATAATCTAATTGCGTGTGTGATTATGTTTAATTATAATCATAGGAATTTGGTTGCCATGGAATATTTTGCCA
>SNQJ01S0045822.1:78353-90862 GCA_010110895.2 Picea sitchensis
TTCCCGGAAGAAATCAAGAGCCACCGTGACCAAGATGTAGACTACACTCACTCCTGATGACTTTGACTTCATCATAGCAGATCTAAATGACGCTTCACTAGAAATCGTGGAGAAATAAGGAGCGAAGCAGGAGGAAATGTATGATAGAATTGAGGTTGAGCTCCGAGGGGTCCAGTTGGCTCTTCAGTCCAATCACGTAGTCTCCACTGTGCCCCTGCCATCGGTATAACAAGAATTGGGAGATGATCCAGCCCAGCTCCGCTGCCTAGTAGTTGCATCTGAAGCTCGCCTTCGACGTGCACAAGAGGAAACAGAACAAGCCACCTAGGATTTGATGCAAGTACAAGGAGTACTTGTATAACAACGTCGAGTTCTAGAGAAGGAGAATATTTTTCTCTAGACAAAGTTTGACGACAAGAAAGCGCAAATGAAGCAAGAAAAGGAACAGTTACTCGCAGAGCAACTCGAGGTAAAAGAAGCAATCAATAGAGCACTTTGCTCTATGACAGGCTTAGAGCCACAGGAAAACTACTGGGTTGAGCATCAAGTAGAGCAGGTCGCGGAAGCCATCTAACAGCTACAACAAAGAATAATATATTTAGAGCTCTGCACAGTGCCCAACACTCTGCAGGATATCAAAGATCAAAGAGAAGTGACTGCCCAGATCAAAGTCGAGGGAATAAAATATTTTGCCATGGAATGCAAGCAACTTAGTGACCGCAGTGCCCAGACTTATGATAAACTCACTAAGAATGCAGAACTAAAGGCACTGGAGTTGAAACTCTAGGAGGCAAAGTAGCAAGCAGAGACAATATAGGCATAGTTGAATCCCTTGTCAGCTGTGGAAAGAATGAAACGATCCCAAGAGCAACACACTGCCCAACAACAGGTTCACACCATTCAGAGAAAAGTCATGGAAATGACTCAAAGAATCCAACCTGTATAGGACGAGGTTTACCAACTGTTCACAGAGATCAAAGGCCGAGGAGAAAAACTAGAGCAAGTTGTTGTTGCAGTAGAACAACGCCTAGAAGGACTCGTGAATGAGGAAATCATCCAAGAGTTCACTGAACATGAGGCTATGGCACAACAACAAGTCGAAGAAGCTCGAGCCAAGCCCGAGGCTTTCGAAGCAGAACTACCCAAATCAGAGTGACTCGAGATGAGTCACACGTGAGTGTTGGGGGCTTGTTGGCCCTTGACCAAGTTTTGGGAGATCCTTGGTCAAGTTTGACCTGTTTTGGGACTTCAACAACCTGTCGAAGGAGGAGCATAATACGAAGCAAAGATTGCAGGATCTCGACCCCATTTTGGGTCCTTTTTGGGGTTTGGTATTATGTAATGGGCATGGGATGTCGACCCATGGGTTTACCCATGTTTAGGCCTATTTTGTAAAGTATAAATAGATGTCCAGGAAATGTGAGGGGCATCTATGTGATGTTAGGCCAATGTTATAAGTGCTAGTGATCGATCTATGTGATCAAAGGATTGTAAGGCTCTGTGCATACTGTGTGAATCTTGTAGAGTTGAGTGCAAGTGACTATAGAAGTCTTAGTGTTGTAACCTAGCTCGGGGAAGGAGGATCTAGCAAAGTGCGCAGATCTCATGTCCTATGCAGAGTAGGGTTTTTTGAGGTTCTATGCATGTAATTGATTAATAGAAGATAATAGAAGAGAAGAAGAGTTGGTGGACGTAGCCCCAGGGGGGGGTGAACCACATATATGTTGTTTTGCTCTGCTTTGTGCGATGTGTTGGTGTGTTTATGTGTAACTTGCTATGATATAGATGAATGTTAGATATAACTGGTGTTTCTTTGTGCTTATAAAAGAGAATGAATGTTAGATATGACCTATGTGAGTATTCTCAGTGCCTAAATCTTCTATATCTAATAGGTTCCTTTTATGTTAAGTGCTATTAGATGTGGATCTAGTTGAATAATGTGATGCTCTGTAATTAAGGTTGTCTGCGCTGTTACTAAGAACTAAATGTTGATGAATGTTTACTGCTAAGTGCTCTGTTAAGTGTTAGAATCACAGATCTATGTCCCATCTAAGATTGCATACATTTGAGTCCTACAACCACCCTGCCTCTACCTCGGATGAGACTTCATCTTCTTCGCAGGTGTTGCCGAAAGAGCCAGTAGTTAGGGTTTTTTTGGTGCGCTGTTGTAGCGTTGAACCCTGGGTTTTCCCCTGTGCCAACACAGAGTCATCCATCTCATGTGCTAATCATCATAGTTTCTGATAGGGTTGAACTCCTCATTTAGGGAATCTACAAAATCCTCCCAAGTTGGTTCTCTCCTAAATGGTGTATATTCATCTACATGTGTCTCTCCCAATAGCCTTCCCACCAATATCTAACATGGGGAAGGGCTTTAAGGAGCATGGAGGTGATATTTTCACTCTCGATTTTTTTTTGGATAGATTAATAAACTTTTAGTAGATTCAACCATTTTTCTATAGCATATGCATCTATCTGGCCTTCAATAAATAGATATCAAAATTGACTTGTACCTTGAAGGGTGCCACACCTCCAAAATGGTTGCTTGTCAAAGATGCCTCGAACATCAATGATATTCGTCAAAGGATCTAAGAGAATTTTTCCATCGTCTCATTCCTCTGTTGCATGAGGACTTCGTCGAACAACATCTTGAAATTATCTCCTTCTATGTCATCTCTCTTTTCTTCCAACATGGGAGGTTTCTTGGGATGGAGAGAGAGATTTTACTCAAGTGAAACTAGCTTGATACACAACTCTTTATACCCTATGTGCATTGGGGACATGCTCTGAGAAATGACAAGGAGAAGACTTCTTTGATACCACCTATCCAGATTATGTTGAGAATAAAATGAGATATACAAAGTAAAATATAGCCAAAACACATAAATACAGTGAAACCCAACTTCTATTAATGAATAAAATAGTATAACAATGTAGAACACAAACTGGATAGAATGGGGTAGCTTATCTCCAAAGAGAAATATATGTTGGCTACGCTTCATTTGCAACAAGTTTTACATCACACTCCATGGCATGCTTAAAGAACCTCCTTCACCTCGATTATATATGAGAGAGTGAGAGGATAATAATTCCCATGATGCATGTGGGATAAATTGGTCTAAGTTTACAAAATTCCATAGGCATGTAAAACACTAGGACTTCCCAGGAGGTCACCCATCCCAGTACTACTCTATTCCAAGCGCACTTAATTGTGAAGTTCTAATGGATCAAATGCATTAACGTTGTAGGAATTACAATACATTACAAATGGAGATGGAATTACATTACATTCCCCATCAAAAGGGTGAATATTATGGTTTATCAAAACCAAAGGCTCGAAAATGTTGATTCAATGAAGAAGGTGGATGGCCACCGAGATCCACCTAGATCATGGGATTAGCCAAGAGCTCTTAGTCTTTGGTGTCACATAAAATCATCTTAATTAGCTTTTCCCCGGATGCAAAAGCTGAAGAAATAGTCCAACAAGCTCTAGGAGATGTGTAAATGGAACATGTGGTCGAAGAGCTCAAGCTTCCAACAAAGTCATGCAAGAATCCCATAGTGGGCATGCATTTTTCTACTTATAGGTTCTACATCGATGATCCATTTCCCTTTATTGTGCTTTGAATCAGAATATGAATAAAGTTCTGATTCTTTTTCTTTGAGGTCATCCACCAATGAATTTTTTGAGTAACATTCATCGATGTTGTTCTAGGGGATTTTTTGGAACTCATACCACTTTCCGATGTCTTTATTAAACTTCTCATCACCCTTCTTAGTTGGTTACTTGGAGTGATTTTCTTGCGTTTGACTCTCCTTGCTTTATCCTTCATTCTGTGAGTTAGGTTTACCTTTTCCATGCTTTTGTTGTGGTGTATTTGCAAACCCGAACTCCCGCTTAATCCACTGCTTGAATTTTTGCTCAATTTTGATTGCATAACGATAAGTAGCTTGTTAGGTACCAAATATATTATAAATAATAGAAAATAGAAATACTGCAAAAAATACCAGTGGAACAAGAAAATGTAAAGAACCAAAACACCAAAGATGATACCTTTATTGATAGAAATAAATGTTCACTTTCCTCTTTGAGGGGGAAACCTCCAACGAAGAAGTGATCTATTACAATAATTCTCAAGACAAGGCTTTCTCATGCCTCCTACTCTTATTTATAATAATTCTATCTTCTAAAGAACATTCTAGAGGAATATCTTTCTAGATGTGAAAGCTTCTATTAAGTCTTATTACATTAGACTTGTTCACATTATTAAATAAGCCTTATTAACTAATGTTGTTCTTTATTATATTGAAAATATATTATTCTACCTATGTGAGGGGTTAGGGAGGTTAGGTCCCTAAAATGCCCTTCCCCTTAAATAACAACCTTGTCCTCAAGGCTTGATATGAGGAAATTATTTCAAAGAGATGATTAGATCCCGGGTGGCATCTTCTGGAGTTGTATCTTTCCACTAAACTAACACTTCCTTAATGGTGTGCTTCCAAAGACGAGGCTCTCATTGGTTCAAGTATTCTTGTGGATGCAACCAAATGGAACCTTCTTCATCCAACTCAGGAGACTAGTTTGAGTTTGGAACTTAGTTTCAATCACTTTATTTAAGAATGAGACATGGAAAATATGATGGATCTTATAATGAATGGGTAGAGCAAACTGGTAGGCCATGGTTTCCACTCACTTGAGAATTGTATAAGGACCATAAAATTTGGGAGCAATTTTTTAACAATGTTCAACATCGATTAAAGTCTACTTATAAGTTTTTAGTTGAAGAAGCACTTGGTCCCCTTCAACAAATTGACGTTCAAAACAACCCTGATCTGCTTGTTGGTTCCTGTGTTATGAGCCATGATCAAATTTTCTTTGAGGGTACGGCGAATGACTGCTCGGTCTGTAAGATTGTTTTCAACCTCCTAAACCTTGGAAACACCTGGAATGTATGAGGGAACCAACAATATATTTTTCCCATAGATAGATTCAAAAGGAATCATGCAAATAGCAGTATCGTAAGATGTGTTGTACCACGATTCATCTATGGGTAACCATTGAGACCACCGATTTTTTCAGTTAGATGAAAAACAATGCAAATGTGTTTCCAAACACTTGTTGACAACTTCAGTTTGTCCATCATCCTAGGGATGATAGGCAGTGATGAGATGCAATTCGGTTCCTTGGAGCCTGAACAATTCCTTCCAAAAATTGCTAGTGAAAGTTGGATCTCTTTTAGAGACAAGAGAATGAGGCATGCCATGAAGTTTGAATATATTATTCATAAATATTTGAGCCACTATGGATGCAGTGAATGGGTGTTGAAGAGCACATAAATGATAATATTTGGACAAATGATCTATTACCACCATGATGACCGACTTATTATCGGATTTAGGTAGTCTAACAATGAAATCCATAGAAATATCCATCCAAATAGCAGGGGGAATCATAAGATATTGGAGTGTGCTTGGAGATTTGATTGTTTCTCCCTTATTACATTGACATGTATCACATTCAACCATAAAGGTGCAGACACATTGTTTCATACCGTCCCAGAAAAAATAATGTTTGACTCGTTCATAGGTTTTGGTAAACCTTGAATGCACAATTGTGGATGAAGAATGATGCTCAGAAATAACTGTGGATTTAAGTTGCGATTGTTTTCTTAAATACAAACGTCCTTTGTAGAAAAGATATTCATTGTTTCAAGAGTACCCTGGAGAAGCTTGAGGATGGTGTTGTAATTTTTGGATCAGGCAAGAAATTTTTGGGTCTTGCATCCATTCCTAGTGAATAGCTTGGAGCCAATATGGTACAATGAAGGAGAGGTAAAAGAGGGACCCTTCTTCTTCATACTTCCTGGAAAGAGAATCAGGGACCACATTTTATTTTTCCTTCTTGTAAATGATCTCATAATCATATCTAGATAGCTTGGTCACCCATTTTTGTTACTCTGGCGATGAAATTTGTTGCTCCAAAAAATACTTGAGGATCTGATGATCAATTTTAATTTGGAAGTGTTTCCCTAAGAGATAAGGATGCCAGAGATCCATGACATGTAGAATAGCCAACATTTACTTTTCATAGATTGATTGGCCCAAATGTCTCTCCGAGAGTTGTTTTCTATTGAAAGCTAAAGGTCTGATATCTTGCATAAGGATTTCCCCAATTCCTTTCCCAGAAGCATCACATTACAAGACAAAAGTCTTGGTGAAGTCGAGAAGTGCCAGAACAAGAGTTGTGCACATAGCCTCTTTCAAGGCGTGGAAGGATTGATAGTCATTGGAGTCCATATGAAATAATTCTTTTCAAGGAGATTAGTGAGAGGTGATGTGATTTTTCCATAATTTTGAACAAACTTGCGATAATATCCTATTAAACCTAGAAAACCACACAATCTATTAAGAATTTTAGGGAGAGGCCAATCTTTCATAGCTTCAATTTTCTTAGTTCCATGACAGGAGTTGTGCACATATCCTATTTCAAGGCGTGGAAGGATTTATCCGTGGTTGGAGTCCACGTGAAAGCATTATTTTTAAGGAGAGTAGTGAGAAGTGATGTAATTTTTCTATAATTTTGAATAAACTTGCGATAATAACCTATTAAACCCAGAAAACCACACAAGCTCTTAATAATTTTATGGAGAGGCCAATCCTTCATAGATTCACCCATTTTTGTTACTCTAGGGATGAAATTCATTGTTCCAAAAAATACTTAAGAATCTGATGATCAATTTTAATTTGGAAGTGTTTCCCTAAGAGATAAGGATGCCAAAGATCCACGACATGTAAAATAGCCAACATTTCCTTTTCATAGATTGATTGGCCCAAATGTATCTCTGAGAGTTGTTTTCTAGTTAAAGCTAAAGGCCTGAAATCTTGCATAAGGATTTCCCCAATTCCTTTCCCAAAAGCATCACATTCCAGTTAAAAAGTCTTGGTGAATTCAGGAAGTGATAGGACATGAGTTGTGCGCATAGCCTCTTTCAAGGGATGGAAGGATTGATCAGTGGATGGAGTCCATGTGAAAGAATTATTTTCAAGGAGAGTAGTGAGAGGTGATGTAATTTTTACATAATTTTGAATAAACTTGCAATAATATCCTGTTAAACCCCAAAAACCACACAAGCTATTAAGAAGTTTAGGGAGAGGCCAATCCTTCATAGCTTCAATTTTCTTAGGATCCACCCTTATGCCATTCTTGCCGACAATATGACCCAGGTACTATACTTTCGAGGCTCCAAAGGAACATTTAGACTATTTGAGGAAAAATTTGTGCTGAGAGAGTAGATGGAGAACTTGATCCACATGGGTGAGATGAGGTTTCCAAGTTTTACTATAGATGAGAATATTATCAAAGAAAACTAAGACAAAATGATGGAGGAAAGGACATAAGACATGATTCATGAGACTTTGGAAAGTGGAGGGAGCATTTCACAATCCAAAGGGAATGACCAAGAACTCATAGTGACCCTCATGAGTTATAAATGCAGTCTTGGGAATGTCTTCCTCTTTCATACGTATCTAGTGGTATCCAGAACTAAGATCAAGTTTAGTAAAGCAGTGAGCATTGCTCAATTCATCCAACAAGTCATCAATGACAGGAATGGGAAATTTGTATTTGATGGTGAGTTTGTTGAGGAATCAAAAGTTTGGACACATGTTCCAAGTGATTTATTTCTTGAGTACCATGACCACATGAGAAGAATAAGGGATGGTACTAGGACATAGAACACCTGCTTCGAACAATTATTTAACACATTTCTAAATTTCACTCTTTTGGATGAAGGGATGATGATAAGGGAGAACAATGGGAGGAAGGATTCCCGAGACTAGGGGAATGGAATGATCATGAACACCATAGGAAGGGGGAATTCCATGGGGAGTGGTTAAAATATCTTGGTGTTGGGAGAGGATAGATTGGAGTTCGGGATGCACAAAGAGTGTCTCAATTGCTTGAATGGAATGGAGTTGGGAAATAATTCTTGAATGGACTTCTTTGAGGAGATTTTTCATTCGATGGGAACTGATGATATCAAGGGAGATTTTTTTGATGCCTTGGAACTAATACTTTTGTCCCTCCTATTGGAATTGCATGGTTAATTCCTTAAAATCTATGAGGATGGGGCCCAGAGTGTGTAACCATTCAACATTGATCACATTGTCATAACCGCCCATGTTGATAGAAAACATATGAGATTTCAGGTGGTCGTCAACTTTGGAAAATTTGGTTTGGACTTGTGCCTCGAAACGGTCAAAATAGGCCTTATTCTTGTTGATTTTAGCTAATAGTCCTTGGGTGTGAGTGTTGGCCATGTGGAAAGTTGGGATTCCTGGAATGGCTAGTGGGTCCACTGAAATAAGGTAAATAGGTGATATATATTACTTTGATAAGGGAAACAAGGGAAATCCAATGGGATAGGCTTCAAATACGGGTGTTGGGAAGGGTGGGTGGGACCACAGGAAAAACAAAAAGGCTTATAAGTGATAGATACCATAGTGATCAGGGTAGAAAGGGAAATCCAATGGGATAGGTCGCAAATAAGGGTGTCGGGAAGGGGGTCAGTTCAATGGAAAAAAACAAAAAAGGATTGAAAATGATAGGTACCACTGTGATCAGGGTGAAGAGAGGAATCTAATGGAATAGGTCTCGAATAATGGTGTTGGCATGAAGAATATTGCAATGATGAAATGCCGAAAGTTTTAACATGAAACGTTGTGTAGGAATTTTCCAACTAGAATGAAGGAGGTTGGATTGCATGAAATGATATCTCTTATGTTCCTTCTTTGTTCTATTTTGATCCTGAGGGTTATTGTTTACAAGGGTCCTACAAACAAGGGTTTTCCATGTGCTATAGCTCTCTGCTATACGTGCAGGGTCAAACAGTAGTACTCAACCCAATGTATCAGGGCACCAACTAAGGAGGCTCAACCTTACCCTTATTCGTACTACCCGATTACACAGGTACTAGAGAGTATCTTCCTGAGTGTTATTCTCGGTGTCACTATAGAAATCAGGTGGTCGATCAATTGATTTAGAGCTAGTTTCAAGAGACCTAAGGGACTCTCAATATACTTGACAGTACGTGGGAGTGATGGTCRTGTACAAATTTTGTCACATGCGGTACTACTYGAGGGGTACCAATAGGGGTTACAGAGCTTTCCAACAAGGTGAAATGTTTGTTTCTAAGTAACCCCATGAAACCATCTATATTTMCTATGTGTAGACTTCATCATCATAGTTTTTCCCATTGAGCGATAAATAATTGTTCTTTAAATACGTCGGTAGTACACGTCTTTACCCTGGAAAAAAAATTCTTATAACTTTCACATAGGAAAGTTCTCTAGATACCACTTGTTAGGTACTAGATATATTATAAATAACAAAAAATAGAGATACTACACCAAATACCAATGGAGCAACAAAATGTAGAGAACCAAAACACCAAAGATGATACCTTTATTGATATAAAACAATGTTCACTTGCCTCTTCGAGGGGGAAACCTCCAGTAGAGCGACTCTCTATTACGATAATTATCAAGAAAATTCTTTCTCATGCTTCCTACTCTTATTTATACCAATTCTATCTTCTAAAGAACATTCTAGAGGAAGATCTTTCTATAAGCTTCTATTAAGTCTTCTTACATTAGACTTGTTCACATTATTAAATATGCCTTATTAACTAATGTTGACCTTTATTACTTGGAAAATATATTATTCTACCTATGTGAGGGGTTAGGTAGGTTATGTCCCTAACATAGCTCCTAGTGAGGAGATGTCCAAGAAATCCATCTTTGTTTGAATGTACCTGTACGGACCACTACAACACTTCAAAACTAGGTGTCTCTCAAAGTCTTTGACACACATCTTTGAGTGCAAGGTATGAAAGATGTTAGTGTACTCTAGCACTATCTAGTCTCTTTTCTAACGCAAAGTCATCCATCTCATGTGCTAGTCATCATAGTTTCTGAAAGGGTATAGCTCCTCCTTGAGGGCATCTACAAAATCCTCCTCCCGAATGGTGTATATCCATCTTCATGTGTCTCTCCCAGTAACATTCCCACCAAGATCTAACATGGGGAAGGGATTTAAGGAGCATGGAGGTGATCTTTTCACTTTCGGAATTTTTTTGGATAGAGTAATAACCTTCTAGTAGATTCAACCATTTTTCTACAACATCTGCATCTATCTAGCCTTCACATAAACATATATCAAAATTGACTTGTACCTTGAAGGGTGTCACACCTCCAAAATGGTTGCTTGTCGAAGATGCCTCAAACGCCATTGATATTCGTCGAAGGATCTGAGCAAAGTTTTCCATCATATCATTCCTTTATTGCATGAGGGATTCCTCGAGAAACATCTTGAAAGGATCTCCTACTCTGTCATCTCTCTTTTCTTCCATCATGGGAGGTCGCTTGGGATTGCGAGAGAGGTTGTCCTCAAGAGAAACTAGCTTGAGACACAACTCTCTATACCCTAACCACGTCGGGGACATGCTCTAAGAAATGAGATACAAAGTAAAATATAGCCAAAATACATAAATACAGTGAAACCCAACTTCTATTAATGAATAAAATAGTAGAACAATGTAGAGCAAAAACTGGCTAGAATGGGGTAGCTTATCACCGAAGAGAAATAGACGTTGGATACGCTTCATTTGCAACAAGTTTTACATCACACTCCATGGCATGCTTAAAGAACCTCCTTCACCTTGATTATATATGAGAGAGTGAGAGGATAATAATTCCCATGATGCATGTGGGATAAATTGGTCTAAGTTTACAAAATGCCATAGGCATGTAAAACAATAGGACTTCCCAGGAGGTCACCCATCCCAGTACTACTATATTCCAAGCACGCTTAATTGTGAAGTTCTAATGGGATCCAGTGCATTAACGTTGTAGGAATTACATTACATTCCACATCGAAAGGGTGAATATTATGGTTTATCAAAACCACAAGCTTGGAAACGTTGATTCAATGGAGAAGGTGGATGGCCACCGAGATCCACCTAGATCATGGGATTAGCCAAGAACTCTCAGTGTATGGTGTCACATCCAAGCATCTTAATTAGCTTTTCCCTCGATGCAAAAGTTGAAGAAATAGTCCAACGAGCTCTAGGAGATGTGGAAATGGAAGATGTGAACAAAGAGCTCAAGCTTCCAACAAAGTCATTCAAGAAGCCCATAGTGGGCATGCATTTTTCTACTTCTAGGTTTATATATGTATTGCAAGATAGTTTTGATTCTAGGCTAGTTTCTTATGATATGTTTTAGTAGTCCTTTGTTCTATGTCTATGTGATAGTTAGAACAATTTACTCTCTAGGAATTTTGAATTTTTGGACAATCTTAGAAAGAATGGCTTCTAGAAATCCCATTTTTGTTTGTATTATTATGTTGTATGATGTGGATGTTATAACATTTTAATAAAAATATTAATCGTTTAGTTTAAAAAGTAATAATAAACAAATATTATTTAATTGGTGGATTTTTTGTTTATTTATTTGTAAATAAATATGTTGTTCATTCTATGAGAAATTGAACATTTTAATCATCCTTTCATTATGTATTTTTCCTTTATTATGTATTATGTATTTTCTAGTACAAAACTAACCAAATATCCCACAACATTGATGACAACTAGTTAAGTTAACTCCTTGAACTATCTCATCTTTTATATATATATATATATAACTCCTTGAACTATCTCATCTTATATATATATATATATATATATATATATATAAAGAAGGAACTCCCTTCGCACAATGATTTGACTGTTAAAATTTCCCTCATATGGATTTGAATTTGTGATTTCCAAGGAGAAAACACATACTCTTAACCATTAAACCCATTAATAAATCATTTCATAAGATTAAAATGAATTACACATCTTAAACCAATACATTTTTATCATATAATAATCATAATAAAAAACTTGTTGTAAAATACAAACTATTAAGTATAAATTTCGTAAACATATTTTTGAACAAAATTAAGTAAAAAGAAATGTTTAATTAAATCCCATAAAAAAACAAGACATGGAGAATTTGTAAATAGCAAACCAAGATTTCTAAATACTTCCACGAACCTCTTCTTTGTTAAATGAATAATTTAATGAAATGGGAACTTACAACTATATATAAATTAAATTGATATTTGAATACGTAGGTTCTATAGCATGTGTGGAATAGGCGATAAGACTTGTAGATGTGAAAGGCAACTTTGTTGAGAACACAAGACTTGCCATATGTTTCTTTCATCTCAACTTAAACATGTGGACTACATTTTTGTAACAGTTGGGGTGGGTGGGTGGCTACATGGATTCATTATATTTTTATTTGTGGAAATGCCACTCAAATACATACGTGTTATCTTTCTGAGGAGTCCAATGTATCTCACCTACCTACGGGACCCAAAGAGAAAATACAGGGGAGAATATATTATTGCATTGTCTAGTTCAACGTTTGTACTTTGTGATGGGAATATGCATTGGAAAAAT
>SNQJ01S0045822.1:91589-107115 GCA_010110895.2 Picea sitchensis
AATTCTATTACCAAATATTTTTATACATTAAGGAAATTAAATAACATGTAAGTGAAGTGTCTATTACCAAATATTTTTATACATTAAGGAAATTAAATAACATGTAAGTGAAGTGTCTCAAGTGAGAAGTGTGAAAAAGTGAGAAAATTTTGCATTTTTCTCTCATTTATGTTCCCATTAAAAACATATGACACTAAAATTCAAATTCTCCTTTTTACATGAAATAAATTATGCTAAGCAAAGTGTAAATGTATTTTATAATTATAAAAATAAAAAGTAGTTTATATTCTTTAGATACAAACAATTTCATGTACAACCAATTCTATTACCAAATATTTTTATTTAAGGAAATTAAATAACATGTAAGTGAAGTGTCTCAAGTGAGAAGTGTGAAAAAGTGAGAAAATTTTGCATTTTGATGAATTGGATGCTTCTCATTGCTTGATACATCTGAGTTAAGATGGATCTATGCAGGGTTTTTAAACAACACCCCACCATTTCACATCCAATGTATGTGGAGTGAATATAAAGGGTTCTTGTAAAATATAATGAAATAAGCCTTCTTTATCCATAATTCTTGTAGATTTTTTCTTGATCTCCAAGGCCTCTATAATATATATGTTTTCTCTTTGTGTAATGAACCTCCATGGAAATAAGTTTGGCATTGTTAGCCTGGTCTACTTGAAATAGTGGTCATCTATTGTTAAGGCCCTTGGGCCCCTATGTTAAGGCCCCAATAAGCATTCATTATTAGTTTATTTGTTATATTAGTAGGTCATATAGAACCTTTCATTGTACACTTTCATTATATTTGTACCCTTCATCTCTTGTGTGTGTGTGTGTACCAAGGAAACCTAGTCTTAGGATTATCATATTTTGTCTTGTGAATTTGATATATTGTAAAAGAAGGTTTCTCCCTCGAAGTGGATTGCATTTGTTGAATTTCTATCATTTTCAAGGTGCTTCCAGTTCATAACATTAGGTATCAAGGTTATAATGTTCTCTATCTCTTTGGAAAAGAACCATTATGGAGTACCTAATCAAGTGGAAGAATATGCCTCTAGAAGAAGTTACATGGGAAAATGAACAGTTCATGAAAAAAAAACCCAATTAAATTTTTTGAAGGAAAATCTTTTTTAAAGAGGGGGGTTATTTTAAAATCTTAATAAGCATTTATTATTAGTCTATTTGTTATATTAGTCGTTCATATTAAACCTTTCATTCTAATTGTGTCTTTTGCCATATATATATATATATATATATAAGGGTGAGGGTGATATTAGAGAAAACATATCATAATATCACCCCTCACCCTCACCCTTTTATATATATATAGAGAGACAATCATTATTTGTCTCATGAATTGGATATATTGTAAAAAAAGACTTCCCCTCAAAATGAACTATATCATTGACTTTCAATCATTTTCAAGATTCTTAATTCATAACAACTATAGTATATTTTTTTAGATATAATATTTCCCATAAAAACATGGAATGAATTATAACCCTTTTAAATATTTTCTTTAAGAGATTCATTTGCTTAACTTGCTTTAAACTTCTTATTCTTATTACCTAAAATTTATACTAACTTTTCTCAAGTTCAAGATTATAGACATATTATAGTCAAAATGTTAAAGTCTAATATAGATATATTCTAACTATAATAATATGTTCTCAAGGATGACACCCTACGTGATGGAACATTTTTTTATAAAGGGGACTAATATAATCCATGGAATCTATTTAGTGGGGTATTTGGAATCATGTGATGTCCTATATAGATATATTCTAACTATAATAATATGTTCTCAAGGATGACACCCTACGTGATGGAACATTTTTTATAAAGGGGACTAATATAATCCATTGAATCTATTTAGTGGGGTATTTGGAATCATGTGATGTCCTGATTGATTACAAATCAAGATTAATAGATGGATATAAAATCATAGGTTTGAACCTCCTTAGGACTCTTATAAGATTTTTGCATTTAATGGAGGACACAAGATATAATTTTGTTACTTTAACTCTATTTAACCAAGGAATTTAATTGGTGGAAAATGAAAGGTCGTTTAAAATTAATTGAAAAAGAGTTCAAACGTATATAGTTATATATCTTCTCTTAGAAATTTGTTGAGGGATATTACTTAGTTTTTTAATATAGGCTAGATAGAGACCAATTATTTGTGACTAAATCCAAATTTGTTCTCACTAAACTTCATTGCAATATTTAGAGTACATGAACCTTACGATAAATATGAACAATTTATGAATATTTCCTTGGGTTGAAAATTCATTGATCCTAAAGCGAGAGAGCTTGGTCAAGTCACTAATAGAGTCATTGCTTTTAAGACCACTTCTGAATACTCTTGTAATATTTCCATTCTAGGCCAATATCCCAAACGGTGGATCTCAAAGTTAAGAGTGGCCATCTATCCTTGAATTTTGTTTCATGGAAAAATGTCATGTAACTAGTAAAAGATCATTTATCCTTGAATGTTATCTCATGGAAAAATGCCATACTGTAAAATAATAACAAATGTTTTCTTGAGTTATAGTCATGTTAGGAAATACAAACACATGGATCGATCAACATATTGAATCCTTTTCTTGACCTAATTATGTTGATTAGAAAAATATTAACACACAACTATATTAAATTTGTTCCCTACTTCCAAGTTAAATGTTCCTAATTCTCTTTGTTAAATGTATTCCCTAGCAACCTATCACATCAATGCATCAAGGTAGGTATAACCTTTCATTCTTCTCACTTCATTACATGCATCATGTCCTTCAAGAATTCATTGTTCAATATCTAATTAATTTCCCATTATCTATAAATCCATTTTCAATAATATAATTCACCCTAATAATTTAGAATGCTTAATCAGTGCCACTATGTGATCAAATTCATATTGTGAGTCACTAATAGATCCTTCACACCTAGAATGATTACAAAGCACCTTACCTAAGGATACATATCAATATAGAATTATGACAATGCCTATAAAAATAATTAAACTCTAATTGGACATTAAATTTATTTAAGTTATAATTAGATATAATTTATTTAATCTCTAATTAAATATTTTTTTTTTTAATGTTACTATGTGTAATGTCCATACAACACTCTTTAATTCTCACCTAAATTGAATGACTAGTCTCCTCAATATATACTAATTCCCATAAGCACTTGGAATGGAATATAGCCCTGGTAAATATGCTAGGTCCTTTAAAGAGTTAAGCATCTTCCTCAAGAGTTCACATACTTGACTTGCTTCAAACCTCTTATTCTTATTAGTCCCTGCCCTTCGGGCTGAGGGACTATTAGTAATCGATTTTCATGGATTCTATTTAATTGGCACGAAAACTAATAAATTTTCACTCTTTTAACCAAAGTCTTTAAAGTTCATACGATTTAAGGTTGGAAATTCACATCTTTTAACCAAAGTTTTTCTTTCGACCTCTTATTTGGCCTCTTCCCAAGGCAGACAAAGAATATARCTTAGTTTATCTCATACATTTGCATACTTATTTTTTCCAAAAGAAGTAATTATAGGAATGAGTCTAGCATTACTTATTAACATTAAATGTTATGATGTAATGCATAGCCCATAATACTTGTAGAGAATTTGGTGCCACCTAAGACATCATGCAAAGGTGCATGCAAAGCTACACGAGCTTGTAATCTTTGCGGGTCACGAAACTCCCTGTAATCTTTGCACACAGTCGCAAGATGTAGTAACAGTTTCCCAGCATGTACCTTCTTTGCATGCTAGACTCCCTCTTTCCTTTGTAGGATGGACTCCCTCTCACTCGTTGACTACACAGGAGAGTTTTCTTCATAGATGAAGGTCTCGTTCAACAAGAAAACTCAGAATTCAACATTGTCCTGTCACATGTGGTCATCGTAACCAAATTGGCACAAACACTCCAGCTTGTGTGCCTTCACCCTCCCACCAGAGACGTAAGAAGGAAGGGCGGGCCAATGCTTAGGGTCAACAAACCTAGCTTACAAAATAACCTCTTCGAGTAAACATGGAAGAAATCTACAGATGTTAGGTTGGGATTATTTGGAGGAAGAAGGCTTAATGAAGGAAGGACATTTAGAGGCGGCTTAGGCAGGACATAGAGCATAGAGGGAGCCCATATCTAATATAGAGAATCTATAACAGTATAATCTGTAAGTTAAATTCTCCATGAAATTTTTTTGTTAGAAACATCATAATATTAAAATCCCCACTTTTTTTAGAATGCACAAAAGTTAGCTAATCTTCTCTAAATATCTTAAATTACAAAAACAAATAAGGTTGGTTGACTTACAGGAACTGAAATGGTTGGATGGCCAGCTGGATGGGAATATCTCATTAGTTGATGGGATGATACACCTACCTATTCTTCTATTGTCGCCTGCCCTGACTTATCGAAAATTCATAGACCAATTGGTTGTCTCTCTTTTTATCCATATAAAGAGGTTCCAACCATCCGAAGGTTTTAGCTCAAACACATGGTAGGGTAAACCAATGAATCGGTAACTAGATATTGTGATGATGGATAGGTAGAATTTTATATACCCTGCTTCGAAAAACACGATGATAGACAGAGTTTAAGAGAGGCGACGAACTCAAAGAGGGTGAACTAAGCAACTTCTAGTCCAAGTTTCAGAATCAAAGTTACAGTAGATTGGAGAGAAAATTAAACTCCCAGTGGTGGATAAGGGAGATAAGTGGTGTGGTACTGGTACACAGAGAACCTGAGGCTACGAGCAACTACAACAATTTCACTCAAAGGAGAGAGCCTACTAGAGAAAATCAATTAATTGAAAAGAAATCCTAAGTTATGTATTTGATCTCTGTAATCCCTTGTTTCTCTGAATGAAGCAACTGAAACTTTGCAAGCATCATTGGAAGCCCCCTAAAACCCTAAGTAATAATCACCACCATAGGAAAGGGCACACCATTTTCAGGATGAGCGTTAGTGGTGATGTTGGTGGATCGACTCTTTCCCTTCTAGCTGGTAGCTTTGTGACTGGTCCTGGGGTTTATTTGATGAAGAGGAAAGACAAGTTGCTTTATATATATGTAATAACAGATCAGTCCAAAGTGTGAAACTCAAATTAATCCCCTGGTATCCCCATTCACATCTTACGCTTCAAAAAGTCTTGAAGCTTGAATGAATAAAAAGTATTTCCGCTTATGGCAGAATCCGGCTTCAATTTTCATCTACTCAAATAATGTAAAGGCATCCTTCTCTCTATTGGATTTACAAAGACCCTGGAGTGAGTGATTCGTTTATAAAACCTATCCCTTGTGTTTGGCCCCCATTTTATCTCTCGACAATATTTTCAAAATTGTCGTTCACCTGAGCAGAGCTAAGTACCAGGCCCTGCCTGAGTAGAGCTATTCACATGAAAAGGAAAGAAATGAAGTCCTTCTAGATGTTTTGGTAACAAAGCCAAGGCGCTAGTGACCCATTCCTAGAAGCATAAAGAGACCATGCATCCCTGTCTATGATTAGGAAATAAGCATGCGACCCTGTGTAAGCTTACTTGCATTCAATGCACTTTGGTTTATCCCTGGTGGGCATCGAACCTAGGGAATTGTGATGGATGCAATCCAAGTGGAGGAGATGCATAGGTAGGATATGCATGGGAATCATGGAGGAAAACCACATGGAAGCTCATTTAGTGGTCGGTTCGTACCACACCATAATTTTCCATTCCAGTCTCAATGGACACGTTGTTAAGCATTGCATGCTTGTTGTATGTGTCTACGTAGAGACTGATTTGTGTTGGAGACACTTTATTCTTTTATGTTTTCAAGTAAATACAGTTACGTCACATAAATGTTAGGCTTGGACTGGATGACTTTGAATCAAATTTATGATGTGACTTAAAAATTTAAAAACAAGAGACCTTAATTTTTAATTAAATAAATTTTAAAAGTATTGAAAAGAGAGCATTATTTTTATATCCTTCTATAGTCTTAATTACACTCCCATACACGTCTCAATTGGATTTATGCGCAATAAGTCTGGATCAAGCATTTTTTTTTAACCATATTCCTTTGCTCAAGCCTAAATCCAATGTTACTATATCAATGCCATATCAATTCCAAGATCAACAATTTTTCACAGGTCGATTTATAATGTTTTTTTCAATGCTGAGGCCAAATTTATTGCAATTGAAGAAAAATAGTACACATAAACTTACATTTCCTCCAAAGTCAATTTATAATCTTTTTTTCAATGCTGAGGCCAAAGTTATTGCAATTGAAGAAAAATAATACATAGAAACATACATTTCCTCCAGATTGTTCAAGATCTCCAGGTTTGAAGGTATCGCCCCATTCTAATTATTAACAAGCTTGTATGCTATAGTCCATCCTTAAATGTTTAATTATGATTTAATGTGAAATTAAATTAAAGTGGAGAAATGAGATCACAATGTTATCATCTTCTATAGTAACCTCGTTCCTTAATTACACCCCCATACACGTCTCAACTGCCTTTATGCACAATAAGGTTGTGTTTATGGTGCAGAGTTGCATTAGTTGATCTACAATGTTTGTTGTTGCCTCACTCATGTTTACCACAATTCTAGGGATGATTTTAGGGGCTAAATTTCGCTCATGGGCTAATTTTCAATGGTTTTCACAAAAAAAAGATTCGCCCAAATTCTATAGGATAAAATTATTTTACCTTAAAAATCGCCAAAATTTTATAAAAAACTATATAAAATCCTTAGAAATTTGAACATTTTTACAAAAATATCGCCAAACATTTATAGTTGGCATATGAAGGATTAGTAAGATTCGCCAAGGTTTCTACATTTTAAAATAAATTTCCATCCTTAAAATCATCCCTGCACAATTCTAGGATTGCTAATGTCAATGCTAATGCCTTGCTATTATCATAGCAACAACAAACATTCTTGCAAGAGATTGTTTGCCCAACCTAAGAGGTAAAACCCAAAACGATATTCCTTTGCTCATGCTGAGGTAATGGTGCAAAGCTGCATTTCAATTCAGGCAATTCAATCAAGCTCCTTTACCTTCTCGATAGGGAGTTGTTGCTCTACAACCTATCTTGTTACAATTTAGACTAACTTTTTTCAAATTCAAGAATATAAACATATTGTAATGAATTTGTTCAAGTCTAATATAGACATATTATAAGTCTAAATATGTTCTCAAGGATGAAACCCACATTTTTTTATTATAAAAGGGACTACTATAACCCAGTAAACCTATTTAGTGGAGTGTTTGGAATCATATGATAGCCTGATTTCTTATAGTTTAAGATTTACATATGGATATAAAATCATAGTTTTGAGGCTCCTTAGGACTCTATAAGCTTGTTGCATTTAATGGAGAACCCTATATATAAGATTGTTAGTATAATTTTATTGCACTAAAGAATTTAATTGGTAGCAAATGAGAGGTGGTTTAAAACAAATTGGCAAAGAATTAAAAGGTATATAGTTATGTATGTTATCCTACAAATTGCTATGTATTAATTGAATTGATTATTTCTAAATGGAAATACAAACAAAATGTGGGATTGATCACCATATTAAATCCTTTACTTGAACAACTTAATTTAATTAGGAAAATAATTAACATGTTATAATTACATTAAATTTATTTTCTAATTCCAAATCTATTCATAATTCCCTAAATTAAATTTATTCCATTGCATCATGATCCGAATTTATGAGTAGAATGAAATGAAAAAACATATTTATAATATTAACACAGAGACAATGAAAAATAATAGAGATACAGTGAAACTTGACTTCTATTAAATAAGAAATATGTTGAAAACTGTAAAATGCAGACTGAAAATAAGCTTTCTAGAATGGTGGCAGCTTATCTCTGAAAAAAGATGTGACGACTATGCTCATTCACAAGAATATGAGTACAATGAGGCTCTGAAGTCCTTTTTACAATAAAAATTAATTCCAAAACCCTATACATCCAAAAACCTAACCCTGGGAGATGAATCTCCAAAAGTCATGTGGGCCCCATTGGGGTAAGTTAGTACATCAACTTCCTAGGGTTGTAACTTTTGCATACGATCTATGTTTATGGATAATGATAGATTTTTGGAAAGGTATTGATAAGGAGTTTCAATTAAGGGGATCAAACAAAGCCTTTTTCCATTATTGAGGTACCTGATTGTGAAAAAAACATCGTTTAGGCCCTCAAAATGGCCCTGAAAGTTTGGGACCCGAAAAAATGCTAAAAATAGTAAGTTGTCAAACAATTGTTTTGAGATAGTTGGAATAGATGGGTGGCCATCGAGATCCTCCCCCATTAGTAAGCAATGGTGTCCATTGTGTTGAGTTCCCCCATCAAATGAGGAAATGTCTGCTGAATTTGGCCTCGGGTGAGCCACTTGCCTTGGTGCAAGAATTTCCCTACTTTAGCAACTCAATAAAGTTGGATCTGTTGCTGGCGAGTTCCCTTGACTTGTGTCTCCATGATATGATTAGTGGATTATTGTTCCATGCAGTTAGGGTTGAGATTTTTTGGTGTCTATTGTTTTGTTATCTCTGAGGTGTCCAATAATGGTGAAAAATAAGGTTGAAGGAGGTCCACATTGAACAATGGGTGCAAGCTAAGGAAGGGGGGAAGGTTGAGATCAAAATCATTATCACCCATAGCCTTTTAGATGGTGTAATGTCCATAACTAAGTGGAAAAATATTTCAATGAGGCCATATAAGGCATTCTTTCTGTAAGTGCAACAAAACTATGTATCCCACCTAAATCTAGTGTGGCACCCGATGTTGATCATGGCACTGCTTGTACTTGGAATTGGACTTCTGTAAAATATCCTGAACCTATTGGCGGATGTGTTGGATCTACTCAATGAACTGGGTGGCTTTGTCATCTTCAGTTGGCGTATGCGATGAGTCTTCCTGGGTGGCTACAAGGGGTAGTGCAACATCCATGGGACCTAATGGTTGAAATCCCAACCCCACCTGAAAGGGGTAGTGGTTGGTTGAACTATGTATGGATATGTAGTAGTTGTGTTGAACATAGGGAAGACTCTCATCCCAGGTGTGGGGCTGCTTGGAATTATACATGTGCAGGATGTGCACGATCATATGGTTGACGACCTCAGTTTGGCCATCCGTCTGGGGTGGAAGGCAGTGGATTTGGTGAGCTTGGTGTCCAATAGTAACCAAAGGCTCAACCAAAATTTGAAGTGGAACCAACTGTACAGATTTGAGATAATGGTTTGTGGGATCCCAAAGTGTACCCACACTCGTTCAAATAAGATCTTGGCAGTGGCCTCTGTTGTGATTCTCTTCTTGCAGGCGGCCATAATCACCATCTTGGAAAAGCTATCGACAACCAAAAAAACACAGTTACTCCCCCTCTTGGTGGATGGAAGGAATGACATGTAGTCCATTTAGATGTATTCCTAGGGCTTGTCAGGAGTAGGAATATGAGTGTACATGCCTTGTTTCTTAGTGACCGGTTTGGAAATAGCACATGTAGTGCAAGACTAGATATACTGTCGACATCCTATCAATGTCAATGTAGCAATGCCACTGTATTTTCCACGCCGAAATGTCCTACCACCTGAATGTAGTGGGATTTTCAAATAAGCTTCACTCACTTTCTTAATGGAACACATAGATGGCACAAATGGCACAGATGGCACAACAACCTGTCCTGAAGATAGAAATTATTGACAGTTGTGTTTGCACCCAACATTTGGTAGGTGTTGGCGAAGTCAGGATATGTCTCATAGAGTTGGGGCCATCCGTAGGTCTTGTGGTTGCAAGAGTCTATCACTGTGGTGGGTGTCACGACTGGAGGTCGGCTAAGGAAATCAACGAATCGATTAGTACTTCCTATTTTATACTTGATGTTTAGGTGGAACTGCTACAAATATGTGGACCACTTTTGATGGAGGTCATTCTGGAATTTTCCTTATGTTTGCTTGAACTGCAACATCTTATGATCAGTGTGGATGATTGTCTCCTTCCCGAGAATGTAATGCCTCCATTGGCGACAAAATTGCACAATGGAGTACATTTCTTTTTTGTAAGTATGGTACTTATGGATGAAATATGATAATGTCTCAATATGATAGTCCACGAAGTGGTTGTACTGAGTGAGGATTGCATCCATAACATAGTCTGAAGCACTATCTCAATCTCAAAGGGTTGTTGTAGGTTAGGTAATGAAATCAATATGGTTGAGCACAAACACTAATTTATATCATTGAATGTTTTATATTGGGACAGGCCCCACACAAATTTTTCCTTCCCACCATAGCTGGTTATTTGGATGAGGGCCCATGCAATATGGGAGAATCCCAACACTAACCTGTGATAGAAATTGGCAAGGCCTAAGAAGCTTCGAAGCTCAGTGAGTGTTAGTGATGGATGACTTGGATCTTGACTGGATCAACATGCACACCATGCACATCAACAATGTAGCCTAGGTACTGAACCCTGTCCATGTTGAAGGAGAATTTTTCCAAGTTGGCATATAGCTTGTGTTGTCCCAGAGTGTGCAAAATCCACTGAATATGCTACAAGTGTTCTGCCCAAGTCTTGTTATAGATGAGGATGTCATCCAGATAAACCACCACAAATGAATTAGTTAAAGGCCGCAAGATATCATCCATCATCCTCATGAAATTTGTTGGGGTATTTGTCAAACCGAAGGGAATTACCAACCATTCAAAAATACCTTCTTTTTACTTGAAGGCAATTTTCCATACATCTGTCTTCTCTATTGGGCCCTGATGGTAGCTAGACTTCAGATCAATCTGATCCAGGTTATTTTTGTCATGAAATGAGAGCGAAGATATAATAAATAAATGTATAGAGATATCTTAGATATCCAATAATATAACAGAAATGTATCATAGATGCAACCATAAACACAAAGATACAGTAATAAACAATTTTTTATTAATGAGCGAAAATGTACAAAGACTGTAAAAATATAGAGTGAAAGACTTGCTAGAATGGTGGCATCTTATCTATGAGAAGAGATGTGATGGCTACTCTCATTCGCAAGAAGACTATTTTACAATGAGGCTCCAAATACCTTTTTATCATAAAGAAAATCCAAAACCCTAACCCTAGAAGATGAAAGTCCAACAATTTTGTGGACTTCGTTTTGGGTAGTTTGGTGTATCAACTTCTCGAGGGCGTAACTTTGGCATACAATCTCCATTTGGGGAGCACGATAGCTTGTTGGAAAGGTATATTCAAGGAGATTCATTTTGGGGGCTCAATTAGACCCTTTGGCTATCATTGAGAGCATTTATCCCATAAATCCTTCATTTAGGCCCTCAAAATGGCCCCAGAAGTTAAAAACTGCTAAAAATAGTAAATTACCAAAATTGCCAGAAAATTGTTTTGAGCCAGTTGGAAAAGGTGGGTGGCCATCGATATGTACCTGAATAAAATTATTACTGAAGTATTTGGCCCTATTGATCTAATCAAGGAGATAGTCTATTTAGGGAATCAGGTATCGATTCCTGA
Source organism: Picea sitchensis (assembly GCA_010110895.2). Taxonomy (NCBI): domain Eukaryota; kingdom Viridiplantae; phylum Streptophyta; class Pinopsida; order Pinales; family Pinaceae; genus Picea; species Picea sitchensis. Next base: position 103,108 of record SNQJ01S0045822.1, read on the forward strand.
TTGTGATTTTATTTAGGGCCCGTTAATCAATGTAGAGTCGCCAAGTCTTGTCTTTCTTCTACACCAACACAATTGGGCTTCCATAGGGTTATGATCTGGGTCATATGTTCCCCTTGTGGAGAATTTCTTGGATATGATACTTGATCTCCTCATTTTTTAGCAGAGCATGGTGATAGACTAGCCCATTGGGTGGCGGTGCACCAAGGGTCATATCGATGAGATGCTTGACTTGACAGTGCATATGTACCCCAGTAGGTGATGAGAAGATGTCTTTGTATTCTTCCATGACCTTATCCACTTTCTTATACTGCACGAAGAGGTTGGTTGTGGAGGCCATGGATGTGGCTGTAACCTTTCGCTCACTTTGAGAGTGAATCACGAAGAAGAAAAACTTCTCGGTCTGAGAAATGACCTTCCTACATTGATTGCAGAGATAAAGGAAATAACACTAGGTGGGACTACCTCAGGTATCATGTACAATTTTTTGTTCAAAGTAATAATAAAATTGTGATGCCTAGACTCATATACATCATGACGTTTCCATAAATAAGGTTGGCCCAAAAGAACATCACAAAATTCAAGGGGAGCAACATCACACAATACCTCATCTTTGAATGGCTTGATGTCGTACGACATGTGGCACTGTTGATTGATGCAAAGATCGCTTCCTTGATGGAGCCATCCAATGGTGTATGGTTGTGGATGCGGAATTGTCGACAGAGATAACCGCTTGAAGACTTATTCTTATATGAGGTTCTTATGGCCAAAACTATCAACGATGAAGTATAACAGATTTCCTTTCACCCACATCTGTGAATGAAAGAGGCCCTCACCTTCCTCTAGCTCATCGTGTTCACTGGACTAGATCTTGGTGGTAGAAATGGTGGTACTTGGTTCCACATCAATGATCTGTCTCCCCTTTTCTGGTTCTGAATTAGATTCATAACTCACATCTGATTCATAGGCTTTCACCTCAACCACCAATGACTTCTTTGAGCGGTAATCGACAGTGTTATTCCAGGGGCTCTTATGGAAGTCGCACCACTTCCCAGTATCTTTCTTCGTCTATATTTTCTTACGTCTTGTATTGATTTTATTGAGGTTTCCTATATTTTATTTTTCCTTTGTTCTGGGGGTTGGGGTTGCCCTTTCCCTGCTTTTATTGTGAGGAGTTCCCAGACCCAAAATTTCACGTCTTTTGTTTAAGATTCTGCTCGATTTTGATGGTATATCAATAGGCCATGCCTAAGGATGAGATGTACAAAAAATCCATTTATGTATGGATGTATCTATGCATAACACTGAGGTACTTGAGCACCAGATGTTGCTCAGAATATTTGATACCTATCTTGGTGGGAAAGGTATGGAAGACATTGGTGAACGCTAGCACTGTTTGGTCTCTTTCCTACTGCAATGTGGTTCATCTTGTATACAAGTCGTCATAACTTCCAACAGGGTAGTATTTTTCCTTAATAACATCTCTGAAGGAACCTCAAGTGAGTGCAACTGCAAGTAATGTGGATCCCTCTATTTATTTTTTCTCACAAAAAGTCTCCCACCAATCTTTGACATGGGGGACGACCTTGAGGAGCACAAATGATGTAATCTTTTCTCTATCAAAAAAGTTGTGGATAGAAAAATACCCTTCTATAAGGTTTAACCATTTATCTACAGAATCCACATATATTTGACCTTCAAATATAGGAATATCAAAATTAATATATACCTATAAGGGGGCAGTGCCTTCGCTTGAGGTGGATGTGTCACTTGTCGGCAGTCGTCGAAGGATTTGTGCAAAGTTGTCCATCATCTCGTTTTATTGCCCAAGGGATTCCTCGAGAAACATTTTGAAAGGATCTCTTGTTATGCCATATTTATTTTCTCTTGCCATGGACGGTTTCTTGGGAATGCGAGCGGATTTTTTCTCAAGAGAAACAAGCTTGAGACCCAACTCTCTATACCCTTACTGCGTCAGGGACATGCACTAAAAAATGACAAGGAGAAGAACGCTCTGATACCACTGAACCATATTTATGAGTGAAACGAAATGAAAAGACAGATTTATAATATTAACATAGAGACACAGTGAACAATAACAAAGATACAATAAAACTTGACTTCTATTAAATAAGAAATATGCTGAAAATTGTAAAATGCAGGCTGAAAACAAGCTTGATAGAATGGTGGCAACTTATCTCTGAGAAGAGATGTGATGGCTATGCTCATTCGCAAGACAATGAGTACAATGAGGCTTTGAAGGAATTTTTACATTAAACATGAATTTAAAAATCTTATACATCTAAAAACCTAACCCTAGGAGATGAAGCACCAAAATTCATGTGGGCCTCATTGGGGTAAGTTAGKACATCAACTTCCCGGGGTCATAACTTTTGCATACGATATCCATTTATGGAACACTATATCGCRTTGGAAATTTATTGACRAGGGGATWCATTAAGGGGATCAATTAGATCCTTTTGCCATCATTGAGGTTCCCTATCATGAAAAAACATTATTCGGGACCTCAAAATGGCCCCGAAAGTTTGCGACCCGAAAAATTATTAAAAATATTAAGTTTCCAAAAAACAATTGAGCCAGTTGGAATAGGTGGGTGGCCACTAAGATCCTCCTGTATCACATCAAGATATTTGTATACTTCCTTTCTTCTCACTTCATTTCATTCATCATGTCCTTTAATAATTCAATGTCCATTATCTACAAATTGATATTCAATAATCTAATTCACCCTAATAATTTAGAATTCCTAATCAATGCCACTAAGTGAACATGTTCATAATGGTCACTAATAGATATTTCACATGGGGCACAATCACAAGGCACCTTATTTAAGGATATACATAAAAATAGAATTACGTCCTTACATTTTTTTAATCTCTAATTAGACATTAAATTTGTTTAAGTTGTAATTAGACATTAAATCCCAATTAGGTTTTGAAATACTCCAAATGTCAAAAATTGTGCATAAAGAGCTCCAAATGTCAACATCCATGCATAAATGTCAATATCATTAACAAACCAATATTATTAAAATTGTAGTGTCATAATATTAGTGCAAGTAATATGAAATTACTAATAGTTTATAGCAGATGCCATCAAATTCAAGTGATCATTTCAAAACAATTATCTTGATTTGCACCCACTATAAATCCATTCACCGACGAACTACTCACTCACTTTCACTTTCACTATTGAACGAATCACTTACCTACACCATGTTTGGTTTCACGTAGCTCACTCACCTACACCTAGATCCAAGATCACCTTTTCACTCACCTAGAAGTGGCATGGAACAAACACTCCTTAGTGGCACCTCTGATCAAGTAGGTGTACTAAGCATTCTTCAGGTATTGTTTTTTCTTTTTTTTCTTCCAGTATTTTCAACCCTTGCCACTATTTAAAACCCTATCCACCATTTTAAACACTCATCACAAGAGTGAAACCCTAGCCACCATTTGAAACCCTCACCAAAGGAGTGAAACCATAGCCACCATTTGAAACCCTGGAAAAATGAGTGAAACCCTAGTCTTGGAAATGGGATAGTTTTGCAAATTTTAGTTGCTAAAAAACATTGTGTGTAATTTATAAAGTTGTTACTTCAGGTAATGCTAATTGATTGAGAAAGAATAAGCCTTTTTCTTGAAGAACATCAATCAATTTTTATGTTTTCATACAAGCAAATCCACAATGTGTAGGCTATTTTTTAGATGCTTATGATTGATTATTATCTATGTAGGCTAGGTAGGATGTGTAGGATAACATTCAATTGGATGATTGTTATGTATATGGTTTCCATATGGGTAGGATTTCTAGCGGGAAAATCCCCCTATAACTATACCAGGGTTCTAAGTATAGACAAAACAATGACTCCTTAAAATTCAATCTAATTCCTACACTACCCTAAAAAATCCACACATATGAATAGAAAAACTGATAGAAGAGTATGTTAGAAGCAATACCTGTGGTCCAAACGTTTGATGCTGACCTCCT
>SNQJ01S0045822.1:117944-135401 GCA_010110895.2 Picea sitchensis
TTTTTTTTTGCATGCCTACTTTTTGTTGTACTCAAATGGAACAAGTATGGTACTCTCTTGAGCATATAAGGAGGGAGTACAATGATGAAACTTTGATACACCTTAAGGGGGGGATTTCAAAATTCCAGTGATAATGGTTCATGAAACTAGTTGTGGTCTCTCCTTTCAGCTAACAAAGGGGGGAATTGAAGATGGTTGTTAGACAGAAAGTATCGACAACAAAAAACATCAAGTATGCTAGATGGGCATGAAATTTTCCAAATGGGCAACTACGGTCTGTAGATGACAGATTTGAATATAATTATGGTTCAATAAGTTCAAATTGAATCATACACATGATACATTGGGATGTTGTTGGACACCTAAAAGTGTCAAAATTGGTTAGTGGTCATCCAAAAACCATCAGATACATGGTATCAATTGGTTAGTGGTCATCCCAAACCACAGATTTAGAGATCACTTTCAGTGATACACTGATACTAGAGTGGTGATACTACATGTTCACCAATTAGCAGAAGACATCAGATTCTTCTAGCTAAAATACTTGGCAAAATGATTTAATTGTTAAGCAATCACAAAATGTTCAGAAATTGCAGATGTTCACTTCCATATCTCAACTCTCTTCCAGTTCATTACAGATGAACCATTCAACATCCATATTGGCGGTTTTTCAGGCAATTCTTCATTGTGGCTCAACTCAGGAGTTTCAGCATGAAGACATGGAGATATACCAACTTATGCACTTGCTTTGTTGGTATTGTTGTGTGGACTTATGATTGAGGGGGGGAATGTTAGCCTCTTTCTCATTTACAATCATTAAGTCTTAATATACCACCTTTGTATATTTTACATGGTAGGATATAGTTGTTATCCTAAGTGTGTTTCTAGATTCCTATATTGTCTCCTCCTACCTTATCTCTTGATGAGGTGTCGATGTGAGAAAAATTGAGGTGGTTTCATTATTGTATTATATATTTTTGTATCATTAAGATGAATACAATGTTGAGAATTATGGCATGAGGCCTTTTAAACAATCTTCTTGTCCTAGTATTATTATGCTCAATTTCTTCCATTTGTATCAGAGCTATGGTGATAATATCATATCCTCTTAGTTTTAAGGAGCATAGCATGATCGATCCTCTATGATAGTGGTTTATGCTAGTTGTTCGCTGGTCTAATGTTGACAATCCAAGCATACAACCATCAATCTAGTTATTGCAGTAATGTAGAGTAAGAAGAATTAAGGATTCAAATGAAAAGATCAAGATAGCCATCAATTGGGGGAGAATGCGGAAGGTGTGATTATAATCTGCAGGTTGAAACTTCAATCGTTTTGGAGGTGGATCAAACCACTTAAAAGTAAAATCCATGTTTCAAGCTACAAGAAAATGACTCCGTGAGGATGATTTTTCTCTATGAATTTTTGTTCAAGATCTAGCGGGGTTTCAGAGGTAATTTGTTCCCAATTCTGATATCATATATGTCATATTAAGTAGATTTATATTAGGGGGATCAACCATCTAAGCATTATATATGTGGATCTTGGACCTGGAAAAGAACGAATGTGGAAGCTATAATTCCTCCCATAGAGGCCATAACAGAGGTCAAATCTATCGAGGTGACAACCGAGTTGATCAAGAAGGCCAAGACATGTATAAAATCTGTCATATCTGAGGAAATTCACTCATATTCGTGTTTCCACTCTTGCTGCAACGATCCTGAATATGAAGATGGGGTTAATCTAGAAATTCATATGTACAAAGATTGATTTTAATAGCAGATTTAATTTTCTTCTATATAGTTCTTGAAACCAGGATAGTGATTCAGAGCCCAAGTCGACGTGTTGGTAATCGATTCATTCTTTCCAACGATCCATTCACTGAATCTTAGCGATCCAACCACCGATCCAACCAACTATCCAACAACAACAATGGATTTGATTTTGGCACGAATTCTTGGTATTAACGTGGCAGTCACTACATTTTGTGTTTTGATTTGGTTGCTATTTTTTATTTTCTCTCAATATGGAAGTAGCTCCGTTTTGTGCCTAGTTGGCCTCTCATTTCTTATTAAAAGTGGAAGAAAATATCAAGATCAGTGAAGTTTACAATGGTGCCCAAATATTTTTCATTAAAGAAGGTTTGAATATTTCAATGTATTGTTCAAGGAGTTTTCTTCTTCTTTGGAGATCATTAAAGTTACTTTTGAAAAGAGGTTGAAAAGTTCATAGAGGAGCTGTATTGATCAAAATTGGAGAGAAAAATTGATGCAATTTGAAGTAATTTATTTTACTTCAAAGGGGAAAAACCCATATTTCAATTTTGATGTAATATAAATAATTTATTACTTCAAGGGGCAAGAGCATACATTCATCTCAAATTTTGAAAGTTTTAGGAGAAGTAAAGTTGTAATTTTTATTTCTCTCCGACATCAAATTGTGATTTTGTAACCAAAATTTTAAGAGTTGATTAGAGCCAAGTGAAAATCTCAGTCACTCTTCTTCTTCTCAAACAACTATATGAGGATCAAGGCCAAGCCCCTATAATTGATCTTTTTTGCAGTGCATTGTGTAGTGTGGTTGGTGTTTATTTTCTTGAATGCTTGGATGTTTAATGTCTAGTTTTGACGTTATCCCACATACATGGGTACAAAGAGAAGGTTAATTAAATAAGCACACAATTAATGCCAATGAAGCACATACATTCAAGCACAATCAAAGCTCTCAATTAAGAAGAAACGAAGATATCAAATTGGCAATCACATCAACAATGGACACATCAAGCAACTAATATTCAAGGACTCAAAACTTCATCAAATAAGTCAGCTTTGAAGATCACTTCAACTTCAACATCAACTTCAAGTAATGTACTTGCAATAAATTTTTTGTAGAATTATTCAAAATAAAATTGAGTTAGATTGTATTTATCCAGATTGCATTCTCGGTTGAGCCCGACACCCAGGATTCATTTTAATTTTGAGTTGGAATTGACAAGGTTGAGTAGTTTAACTCAAATCATTGTAAACATCACAAGTTTGGATGCATTTTTAGTGGTAGCCGACATCCTCAGCTTCATGGAAGCAAGTTCGTGAAACAAATTCAAGCGAGCAAAAAGAGAAAGTGAACGAGAAGTTCAAACGAGCGTGTTCAAATGGAGCGAAATACAGAAATATTAGAGTTACCGAACACTCTAACACTCTCTATTGTCGACAATATGATCAAAACTAACAAAGAAACTCTTCAATATGTACTAACTTGTTTGCAAGTGATGCAAAATAAAGTTAGAATTCTACAAGCATAATTGCATCTATTGAAAGATGAGTTGATAGAACTCAAAAATCAACAACCAATGAAGTTTTAAGACTATTTTTTGTTTAGAACAACCCTTTCTATGATGATAATGATAATGATGATAATGATGATAAAAAACTAGTGAAGGAGAACATCAACAAGACAACTTCAGAATCAAATTGCAATGAAGATGAATCACAAGAAGAAAACAAAGCACATAGTGATACAACAAGTATAAGTATAAGTAAATGTGAAGCATGTCATTAAGTACAAAATTTTCTTTCCAAGTCCATCATCAAACCTTGGTTTGAAATCATTTACAACAAGAATGGGAACATGACTTGGATATGACAGGAAGTTACCTTTCATATTCTGATTAATCGAGACCAATCAGAGTTCCATGGTGCCGATTCTTCAAAGAGCCTCAACTTCACATGTTCGGTTCAACATGAGATGTTAAGTGCTAACATTGAGTTTGTCACATGGAGAGTCAGTGTTTGATCTCCATCCTTGCCAACATTATGTATCACCATTCTTGAGACATATGTTGCTCTTGAAGAAACCTGCATGATTGATGTTTTGATCTCCATCCTTGCCAACATTGTGGCAAGCATCACCATTCTTCAGACATATGTTTAACACTGAAGAAACTTGCAAGATTTAAGATTCACTATGAGTGGATCGATCCTCAGAAATGGTCATCAACAACCAATCATTTATATAAGTCTTACTGAAGAATTCAATCTCAAGTAAAGACCAATCTTGTAGTACATAACATTTTTGTATCTCACATAAGTGGTCCCCTTATGGTGTAGCTTTCGAGCATGGCCCTCACAGGATGAGATAGCATGTGGTTTTTTCCGCATGCCCACTTTTTGTTGTACTCAAATGGAACAAGTACGGTACTCTCTTGAGCATAGAAGGAGGGAGTACAATGATGGAACTCTCATACACCTTAAGGGGGGGATTTCAAAATTCCAGTGATGATGGTTCATGAAACCAGTTGTGGTCTCTCCTTTCAGCTGACAAAGGGGGGAATTGATAATGGAATTGAAGATGGTTGTCAGACAGAAAGTATTGACAACAACAAACATCAAGTATGCTAGATGGACATGAAATTTTCCAAATGGGCAACTACGGTCTATAGATGACAGATTTTAACAAAATTATGGTTCAATAAGTTCAAATTGAATCATACACATGATACATTGGGATGTTGTTGGACACCTAAAAGTGTCAAAATTGGTTAGTGGTCATCCAAAAACCATCAGATACATTGTATCAATTGGTTAGTGGTCATCCCAAACCACTGATTCAGAGAGCACTTTTAGTGATACACTGATAGTAGAGTGGTGATACTACATGTTCACCAATTAGCAGAAGACATCAGATTCTTCTAGCTAAAATACTTGGAAAAATGATTTAATTGTTAAGAAATCAGGGAATGTTCAGAAATTGCAGATGTTCACTTCCATATCTCATCTCTCTTCCAGGTCATTTCAGATGAACCATTCAACATCGAGATTGGCGGTTTTTCAGGCAATTCTTCATTGTGGCTCAGCTCAGGAGTTTCAACATGAAGACATGGAGATATACCAACTTATGCACTTGCTTTGTTGGTATTGTTGTGTGGACTTATGATTGAGGGGGGGAATGTTAGCCTCCTTCTCATATACAATCATTAAGTCTTAATATACCACCTTTGTATATTTTACATGCTAGGATATAGTTGTTATCCTAAGTGTGTTTCTAGATTCCTATATTGTCTCCTCCTACCTTATCTCCTTATGAGGTGTCAATGTGAGAACAATTGAGGTGGTTTCATTATTGTATTATATATTTGTATCATTAAGATGAATACAATGTTGAGAATTATGGATTGAAACCTTTTCCACCAATCTTCTTGTCCTAATATTCTTATGCTCAATTTCTTCAATGACAATGGAGTAGTGATAGAGAAGATTTGAGATAATTAAGAAAAGAAAAAAAATTATATCCCATTCCTTAAAAAAGTACTTAGGGGTCAGATATGTGTCAATTATTCAAGATTTGATGAATTTTCCTTTTTGTTGCATTATAATATTTCTAATACTATTTTAGACATGTCAATTTATGATTTATGATTACTAACTTGTGATAGTAAGTTAGAATTAACCAAAATTTTATGTAACCTGAAATTGTTAGTTATATTGATTATTAAATAATTTTTCTTATCTTTTATCTATACCATCCATCAATAATTATAGTTTTTCTTATTTCATAATTTACAAATTTAGACAAAGTATCCCTAATTCTGAAATCATGTGGATCGAGATGTAGTTGCGTATAGTTATATTCTTTTTATTTGTTTCTGGATAGTCAATTTCACACGTATCAAACAACAATTAAATTCCACTAGATCATTAACTCTATCACAATCAATATGAATTCTTCATAATTGTAATTAAATAAGATGTGTCATTGTAAAGGGAAGTATGCCGTGAAACATTTTTTGCACGTTAGATAGACGTGAATAAGTTTTAATTATGTATTTTAACCAGTTTTATAAAAATTTGAAATAAGTTTAATTCTATGTTTTAGATAAGTATGTCTTAAAACTTTGTATGAATATTGAAAATAGGTTTTGTTGCGCCCCCAAGACATATAACATAGCTCCACTAGGAAACATGGCTCTAGCAAGCAGACAGATAAGCAGACATGGGACTTTCTTCAGACGTCAACAACGGGTTACTTCACCCAGGTAGGGTGACAAGTCTTAAACCAATGCTTTTGGTACTTCAAGGTCCTCCCCTTCATTGCCTATAAAATTGTTGTTAATTAAAATGAATCAGTTCTTGGCAAATCAATATTTACTCTTTAAAACATTTTGTACGATACTTAATCAATCAAGAAAGCAAAGACTAGATGTTATGGAGTTATTCTCCTTGTTCACCTTAGTTGTTACACACTGCATAACCCATATTTTTTTAAGAAGGGCAACCCATATCAACATTGATTCATATTATTTTTGGATAAATCTTAAACATATTGTATATAGAGAAACCATTTTGATGTTCTAATGATAATAAGTACATTAATGGGAATAATAATTGACTAGAGATGGGCCCTAATTGCTTCACTTTTAAGGCTCTTGATTATCATCAGAATTTTTACTCAAAAAGATAGAGTTATATTGATACTTTGAGCTGAGCCTACCTTACCTTTTTCTTTCATAATGAAGTTTTCATATGGATCACATGATAGAAACGGTCTTTAGGAGTAATTATTATGATGCATACAAACTCTTATAAATAGAATCTCAAATTTGTATTTTCTTTGTTTACAAAATCTTCACTTAAGTATGATAATAACTTTAATTGAACCTTAAAATTGAGAATAAAAACAAGTTGGATGGGACATTCTTAGTTTGATTACCAAATTCATTTCAATTATTAAAGATATATGCTTTAGTTTACCCACATTATTTACATTTGGTTTTTGCCAATAGAACATGTTGTCTATTGTAGGAGACAAGAAGCATGTTCAATATTATTATATTGACCTCAAGTCAAGTCTTAAAGTAGATTTCAACCTCTAAAAAGGGGTTAAAGTAGATTTCAACCTCTAAAAAGGGGTTAAAATGATTCGTTGAAAAATTCTTAGATTTTCCACTTAAGAATAAAGGATATATGTTATATATGACTTTTTCATTTTCATATTTTATAGGGCCCATGTGAGATGACATTTCTGCCTTATGTTTTGTACATACACTTGAACTTAGCCCAACGAGGAGTTTTTCGCATGCTTTTACTATTAAAAAAACAACAAATGCATGCACTTAGATTTAGATAATCACAAAGTACAAGAGAGAGTAGAAACCCTAACAAGTGGATTACTTTTAAGATCGAGTGTGACAGAGTGTAAACATGATTGACTCATTAGAAGAAATTTTTGTTGTTTCATGCATGATGAATAAAGAATTAGTGGAAGAAATATGATACTTGCAATTGGATAGAAAATATATTATTTTAGCTTAATTTGAACGCGTGTTTTAGTTTTGATAGGTTCTAGTGTAGCTCCAAACGAAAATACATGAGAGGATAGTATTGTAGTTCATATGGATATATGAAGACTCTTTTTCATGAGTAAAATGAAAGATAATATAACCTTGATATGATATAATAATAACAATCTATTTTAAGGTCATGGCTAAGCTAGTATATCAAATTGGTGTATGAGATCTCCTTGTTTGTGGATAAGGGACTTCTTTCCTCCATTCAACAATTTGACTAGTAAAGTTTCTACGTAAGGTATACATACTCTACTCCTATGGATTTGAACTTGTGGACTCTTAAGAGGAAACACATGTTCTTAACCATTAAACCCACATGTGACCCTCCTCCATCAGTAAAATGTACATTGCTTTAAATTTTATAATATAATAAAAAAATATAATTATATGTATATGTATGAGTTTCACATTTGTATTTGTATTAATTAGATATTTTAAATTTAGAAATTCACATTTGTATTAATTAAATATATTAAATTTAAAAATGATTATTTAAAAAAAATGAAATAAATTTATTTATTTTTAAATTGATTTAAAAAAATAAATATATTTTTAAGTGAGAGTAGTTATTTCATAAAGGTATGTTTCACTACAAGTTAGTGTTAAATAATATTTTAATTATCATTAATATGTTTAGAATGGGTGGTTAAAGTGATGAGTTTTTGTCCTCCCCACTTTGGTTTAATTCTTGCATATGACATGTGTTTCTCTCATGGGTTGATTTTTCTCTACAAGGAGTCATTTCATTTGGTTGGGTCTAGGTATGATTTTTTGATGGGTTAGATTCCCCCAAATATGGTCGATTAGCCAAGAAATTGCATGGATTAGATTCCCCAATCATGGCTGCTTAGCCAAGCAATTCCCATTCTTAACTAAAAGCATTCAAAATTAATATCCTAATTAGTCCATTTACAAGTTTGAGTTTGAATTCCTCTTCATATAAATAAGGGTATTTCCCCTCTTTTCTATCAATCAATCTATTAGTAATAGAAATATTAATATTTTGAATACATTGTAGAAATGTCTTCCTCCATCATTTGAGATTTGTAGATCCAATCAACTTTTAGATAGATTGTTACACCCAGTCCATTCTTCTATCTTCATTCTTATCTCTTTATTCTTGTTTTCCTATTAGTTATTTCCATTATTACCATAACAATTCCATATCAAATATTAGAATACTACATAATGGTATGAGAGCCAATTTCAAAGATATATAATAAAAAAATATTAATATTGCAGCAACTACAATTTTATAATAGAGAATCATATTAGAATCCTCATATTTTTAATAAATAATCCCACATTATTTATAACTAATATAAAAAATATATATAACAACCACAATTTTCCTTTTTGGAGAAGCCCAAAAGTACAATCTAATAATGTCCTACATTCAACAAAGAATAACTTTCAATGTCCTACATTCAACAAAGAATAACTTTCAAGTAATCCCACATTATTTATAACTAATTTCAAGGAAGATACAAGATACAACCACAATTTTCCCTTTTGGAGCAACCCAAAAGTGCAATCCAATCATGTCAAAGAATAACTTTCAAATAGAGTATGATAGATGTGTCATTTATGTTGAGAGAGTAGATTCATAGGGATTTAAAATCACGGGTCTTAAAATATATTTTATGAAGCAAAGAAAACGGAATAAGCCTTGGAATTTTATTTTCATTTTTAACTATAGAATCCTATGAAAAGAGGGAAGTTGTCATAACTTTCATGGGTCTTAAAAGATATTTTATGAAGCAAAGAAAAAGGCTTATAAAAGGAATAAGCCTTGGAATTTTATTTTTATGTGTAACAATAAAATTCTAGGCGAAGAGGGAAGTTGTCATAACTTTCAATTGTGGTAAGAAAATCAAGTGTCACCTTTCATTAGAGGGAAGTTGTCGTAACTTTCAAATGAGGTAAGAAAATTAAGAGCTACTTTTTGTTGTTTGAAGCAGAGTTTCATATTGACTCATATATTAAAAATTATTTTAATAGTTTCATCTTAAATTTGCAGATCAATATAGGATGAATGGAAATGTTGAATGTGGATTTAAAATCAAGTGTAACAGGAAGAAGCCTACATTCAATTTGGTCTTATCTAGTAATGTTTTATGTATTTTAAAGTTTGTTTGTCATTACAAGTTTTGTGTGATTGTACACTTGCAATAAATTACATAAATTATTTTTAAGGAATGCTTTATAGTTTTAGAATGTTAATGTCAATTTTTGGACATACTTCAAACAATTTTGTTGGATAACTCTTTTATATGTATTTTCATGCTAAACAATGTTGTTACAACATTTTTCTAATACAAATATAATTATTTATGTTTTTAAAAAAATGGTCTTTAAAGATTCAGATTGAGGTAGTATATTGGGTTTTGTTTCTAGTATTATGTATGCAAACATCAATTGATCCAACCAAAGTGCTATCTTTTTTTTTATTTTTCGAGACAATAGTACTGGAATTCATAATGAGCCTACCCTAAAGGTGATGCAGATGGTAGACTCTAGAAAGGCACTCATGCTATAAATCAAATTTCCCATATGAATACATTGGTTGAGAATCGAATCAAACAACATCTAGTATGAAGTGGTTCTCCTTTGACAATGAAGGCTATGGCATCTTGTTATGAGATTAGTTCTTTTCTACGAACATTGGTTTCTTCTTCTTCAAAATCATTCATTCATAAGAGGCATTTAAAGGTAAAATAAACAAGGTTATAGAAAGGTATGAAACTTCACTTAATTCATTTGGACTACTCTCCACTAACCTCTAGAACTCAAAAATCTTAGAAGAGGAATTGAGTCAATTGTTTTATGGCCTTTTGTACCAACAATAGGACTAACATAGTGCATTTTGTCACTTCTCTCTTGAACTTAGTATTAATATTATGTGAGTTGTTGATTGGGAATTTTTCTCATAGCCATGATATAGGATGATCTAGATGATGAAAATTTTCTTATCCATATAATTAGATGTAGTACATATGATGATGATGCCCAATGAGACTAACTTTGGTCTATTGGTCCCAAGGAGTTAGCTCAACTACTTGTCAAAATTGTTGGGGCATCTGGCTCGTATCATGGTGACAAGTGCCCAATTCAAATCCCTCTAAGTGAGGTGCACTAGTCTATGCTAACAAATTTTATTGCCCTTGCAAGAATTGCAAGGACATAAAATAGAAAAAAAATTTAAGGACCATATCTAGAAACATTGTGTAGAGTTTGGCCACTTTCAAGGGTGACCAAACTAATATCATACATTGGTAAGATGAACATTACATGTTTATATTATAATTTTAAAACTTTCTACCATTTTAATATTTCATATGTATTAAAAATGTTTGATTATTTGAAATTACAAAGACCAAAGTTCTTAATCTTGAATTACATAAGGTACAAATATTAGTAGAAATATTAGTAATCAAGCTAATGAAGATGAAGATGATCATTTGGAAAATGATATTGATATAATTGTGAATGATCAGATAAATAAATCGATACATGACACTTTTGTTACAATGGATAAGGTTGCATCCATGGATGATAACTTTGATGGTGTCCACAATGTAACTCTTATTTATAAGGCATGAAAACCCCTATACAAACGCTCAAGGATACGTCTTCTCTCTGTTATTTTGTTGTTGGTGAACTTGAAGGTGTTTAACAATGTGTAAAACACATTTCCATATATGAACAAGTTTTTTTTTTTTTTTTCTAATTTTAGTGATTGTTGTATAACGAATGCAATATTCTCTAATATTTAGTACAATTTTATTTTATTTTTATTTTGTAGATTGTTAGGTGATACTCTCCTACTACCATCAAATACTTTACCTTGCACATACTGAGAATTGTGTGTAATTGTGAAAGATATATGAATGGAGTATCAAACAATTTATGCATGTATTAATGATCATAATATTTATTATGGACAACATGCAACAAAGATGGCATGCCATGTATATGTTTCTATTATATATCAAAATGATCAGGTGAAAAGAAAGGGGGGCATGAGGTTATTTGTCATATCCTCATAATTCCATGTTTCCAACTATTGTTCAAGTAAAAAAACATAGCATGGATTAACATGCATGTAAAAGATTAAAAATGGTGTTATCTGAATGCATGTTGATGGTTTTGCATTTAGGGACATCAATGAAGGATGGCCTTTTTATAAAGAAGAACCTTGTTGTTAGGATTTCATTGGAAACTAATGGTGTCAATCCATTTTGTTCGAAATTGTGTTGTCATTGATGTCAAAGGATGTCATTTTCATTGATATCACATGAAGGGGCAGACTAACTATTGTCAATGCTAAGAAGAGGACTATGAATGTTTCTGCAAATTATGTAACGAGACAACCCTGAAGAAATCAAGGAATGAGATCTGACAGGAGGAGATTCTAAGGAACTGCATATATACCCTGTGTAAATGGCAGGTCTAAGGATTGAACCGGAAAAACAAAGGAGGCATCCAAACTATTAAGATCAAAAAAAAAATCAGAGCAACTAGGTAGAGGAAGAATGACCCTGAGCATTGATAAGCCTTTGTGCACAAAGACGACTATGCATTGATGAAATCCTGATGGAGTTTTGTGTGTCTACCATGGAAATGAAGGTGAGAGGAAGGATATCGGAGAATTGTTGAAGTCTTGAAATGACTGAGTCCTAAATCAGACAATTATCATGAAGAAAACCATGTGCTTGAGTCGAAGGACATCATAGTTGTTGATTTGGCATGGAAAACAAATATGGACCATTGGTCGAGCATGCAATGTGATACAAAGTCCAACGATGAAAAATACTTATATTAAGTAACAATCATTGATCTATCAGAGTGGTTGCGAGAGAGAATCTGGATCATTAATTGTTGGGAAATACAATCAGAGTGTTTGAGTGTGAGGTTGTATTGAGACTCCAATGGAAGAGACTTCGAGTCAATAGGAACCGTTGATATATCGGAGCACCAGATAATTGCAAACCCTGGTCATTAATGGCCCATGTTTAAGTCATCGGAGTGATCAAGTGCAATGAAGACATTGATCTATTGGAAAGTGTTCTTGGTACAGCCTGTAATGTTGATCAGAGTGAAAGTCATCGAAGTGGGTTTTGATACTTGAGAATGGATTCCAACGATGAGAAGGTCCAAGGGTCGTAGACCCATCGAAGGATCTACCTCAACCATTGGATCTATGATGATATGTTTAGAGAAAGAAGAGTGGCGTGTTGTGACTCTTTGGTGGTCATAGTGACGAGGATGCTAGTGTGGCAGCCAAATTGTTCTAGGGGTGATGCATGTCATCTTTTGCTTGTGCCAGAAAAGAGTTAGATCTACGGTTCTTGAAGGAGACATGTGGAAATAGTCATCGGAGTTTATTAATCAGGAATTTGCTGGGTCAGAACTCCAATTCCTTTTGGTCCCAATGACAACGAAAGTTAAGTCAAGCTTCAACAAATCAATAGTGAAGATTTAGTGGAGGAAAAGATCGATGGTGGATGCAGAAAGGGAATATTGGAGAGATTTCAACTTGATCAATGATGCAGATTAAAATCCTTAATCAGATCAATGACTTAGGATTGATCACAGTGGTCTCAATTTCGTTGGAGTTCGATATATCATCAGAACATGTTAAGTCTGTGTGTGTTGATACTCCAAGGTCGATGATGACATGCTAGTACATGATCATAGTTGATGACAATGGTATAGCACCTAGTTCTGGCAGACATTCTTCTAGATATTGAAGCACTCAAACTCTAGAACTTAGTTGTTCAACACTTGGTCTTAGTCCATGATTATATGAAGGGTGGGCTCTTAAATTGGGAATGGATTAACCCACGTGTATCAAAAGTTTTGATGATGACAAGAGATTTTGTGAGCCAACAAGAGTCGTCGATCCATTAAAAGGTTTAATCGAAGAATATCTTGATCCTTGGTCTTAAAGGTTAGAAGAGGACAATGACGACGACGAGGAGCTCTGAGGAGTGATCTATACCGTAGATCGACAAGAAGGTGATATACAATCTCAGTTGTAGATCTGTCGTGGGTCCCACCTGACCATCTCACGAGAAAATGAAGAGATAGCTGTTAACCACCGGTTAACTTGGAGTGACGATGAGGAGTAGGACAGTTGATTAAATATTCCAAGGATCGTTGGATCCATCAAAGAATATCGTCGGAGAATAGAAATCAAAAATAAAGTTTTTACCCATGCCTTTGTAGTCTCGATGATGACGAACATCGTCCTAATGGCAAGGAAATGATATATCGATGGTTGCGATAAAAAAAAGAGACGATTGGATGGATACTGTGTGTCGAGGTGATGCTTGGTGATCTGAAGGGCTCGGTGGTCCTGATATGAAGGAGATTATATTGACGATCCAGAGTTAATCCGAGGAAAGATTAGATGAATATTGAGCATCATGGTCCATGCTCTATCTAGAGAGAATATCACGTGTGATGGAAGAAAATCAGAGACCAATTTTTGTGGAGGATATTTAGAGCCCGATTTTGAGGAAGAAGCAAAGGGAGTTGGAGCCGACCCCATGGATTTATTTTTGTGGACAAATACATGAAAGCGTGGAGTGTATAAAGTGCCTGAATATGAATTGAGGAAGTGTGTATGTATTAGAAGAGAGCGAGTGGTGAGCTCTGAGGCTCTTAAGTGTGAGGGTGTGAAAAAGGATGTGTATGTAAGTGTAAGCAAGTTGAGGATCTATGTTTAGGGGTGAGAAAAGGATAGGAGAGTGAGGAGTTCTGAAGTTGGAGAACCGAAAGAGGAACGATATGTGTGAGTAAGAAAATATATGATACTCAGAGGTCTGAAGATACAAGAGAATGGAAGAAAATAAGATATGAACGCATAAGGGTGGTTGGGAGGTGCAAGGACAAAGGAATTTCTGTAGATTGTGAAATGTGATAGAAGAAACAAAGCGAAAAAATTGTTCAAATGGAGAAATCTTGAGGGAAGATATAATCTGGTGTTGTTTACATCTTGAGGAGATTGAGTTAGTATCTACAGGAAGTGTTGAGTTGGAGCTCAACAAAGAGGATTGGTTTCTCCTGTAGTTTTTTTCATGTAAACACTACTCCTGAGTTGATTCTTAGCCAAGGGGATTGGTGTCTCCTGCAGGTTAGTGCATGATAAGATTATTGTTGAGTTAGTTCTTAAACAAGGGGATTGGTGTCTTCTACATATTGGTGCTTGCAAACATTATTTTTGATTTTGTGCTCAGTCGATATTGGTTTCTCTTGCAGGTTGGTGCTTGTAAGAATTGTAACAATAGGTTGGTGCCTACAAGATTTTATAAAGAAATTTTTGTGGTTTTCTCCCATTTGGGTTTCCACGTTAAATATTTGTGTTGATCTCTGTTTATATGGTTAATTCTATGCATTTCTTATTATTTATTATGTAATGAATAGTTAATGTGGTAACGAGAAAAAGTGGTAAAAATATATCTAATATTGATTCACCCCCCCTCTCAACATTAATGTATATTCCAACAATTGGTATTAGAGAGAGTTTCCTTTAGGAATATTCTAACCATTGGAAGCTGAAACCTAGTAACACACATGGAGTGGATGCAAGAAAATTCATTTAATGGAAAAAATATATAATTTGGAGCACAAGAATGGAGACATATCTATAAGAACTAGGATATGATGTTTGGCAATCAATTGTCACTAGTTACACAACCTCAAAAAGTCCACCAATATATGTATCTAGAAAGAAGGCATGTAAAAAAAATACAATGGCCATGAATTTCATATTATGATGCAGGAGCATCGCCAGCAAAGCAAAAGTGTGGAGGATAGCTAGGCGCACTAGCACACATTTTGAAATATTTTGAATTTCAAACTAATCAATGTATTAATGTGATATCTGACATAAGGTTTTTGAGTTATAAATTTCTTTAAATGTTTGGAGGCTGAGCCATCACGAAATATTATGGGGGAATGTATTTTGTTTTATAGATCGGATCACAGTTCAGATTTGGAGGTTTCTCTCTTATCTGTCATACGCAATATTTATTGTAATAGGCATTAAGTAGTTGATAACATTCAATTCCATTTAAGGTGGAATATAGTAGTTGGAGGGAGTGTTTGAAGAGAACCTCTTTGTATAAACATTTGTAATATTTCCCAGTAGTGGTGGTTGCCAATTGTTGTTGATAGTTGAGAGTTGATAGTCATTACTGATTATCATAGTTGTTGTGGAGAGAAGAGAACAAAGCAACATCTGAATCCATCTTGTATAGGTTAAGGAATGGTGAAGAAAAATGTATGTATGTAGAAAGTTTCATTTGGATGAATATAACAAAGGAACATTGTCCCAAATGTGTGTATAGGTATGTGTATATCTAAATGAATGGTAGAATTTCTGTTATTTTTGAATTCTCTGTTATTTCTATTCTTAAATCCATGACTGCATTTTCTTTGTTGAATGTATGAGTCATTGTGAGGAGTAGATAAGTTTCAAGTATTTCTTTTCATTTGAGTGAGTGCAAGGTGTACATAATGTCCGCAAGGAGTGTGTGATTGAGTCTGCTCAGACCCGAAAGCTCAGAAGAGATAGTGAAACTTATACGTATGCAATGAGTGCATCGATGTATGGAAGGAGTGTGTGACAGAATTTTCAAACTCGATATCTTAGGAAGGATAATGTGATGCGGTCACGAGAGATAGAAGTAGTTGGAGAACAGTTGCAAGGAGTGCGAAGTCATCCATAAAGGTTGAAGTGTGGAGAGATATCTGTTGCAAGGCATGCACAGGTCAAATTCTCGACTAAGTGTTGAAGAGATTGTTCTGAGGAATAAATCGGAGAAGGAAATCTCAGGAGAAAGAGAAACAAAAATATTCAAGGGGAGAAGTCCTTGGAGTCTTCACTGAACGTTACTGAACAAGATTCGTTCTCAGAAGGGGAAGAATGATTCCAGACTATTATATCTGGTGAAGTCGCAAGGAGGAGAACTAGGAAGTATTTCGGTACTTCGGAGCTTCGACAATTTGAAAACTTGACGAGGACCGGGTCGCGAGGTCCAAAGTCGCAATTCAATCCCAATCGTTGATCACAGGAGAGTACGTGTCGATGGGATACAAGAATTAGAGAATAGGGAGATTGGAGGTCGTGAGACAAAGGCCTAGAGTTTCGCAGGGTCATGAATTCTGAACCCTTGTGGGGCCAACAAATCCAAGGATATGCGTGGCATGAGTTCAGAGACTTGGAGCTGAGTGCTTCGAGAAGGAGTGAAGAAAGGATTCATGATATCCCTGAAGTTCGAACTGCGAAGGAAGTAGACCCATGGTCATAACCATGGTTACTTTCATAAGAGCCTGTGTGTGTGGGTAAGATAGTTTTGAGTGCCCGCAAGGACCCAAGGAGTCACTCTGACTCAGGAATTAAAATGATACATGACCGGGAGGTCAAGCAACCCTTTGGAGGGAAGGGGGTTTGCGCCAAAAGTGGTATTAGAGCATAATACAAAATTGACTTTTGTAAGGAGAAGGATAAACGTCAGCACAATGTCGCCTAGAAGACGTGCTTATCCACCTGTAGCCAACAAAGCTATGGAAAGAGAGATGAGAGAATTATGTGAGAAGCTGGATTCCATGGAAACAACACAAAGGAGAGTGCCTGATGCTGGAGACATAAGCGAGGAAGAAATGGAATAAGTAGAAGTTGCAGAAGTTGTAGCTGAGGATGTTGTATAAGAATGCTTGTTGAGAGCGGTTGTCAAATTGGGTGCCATAGCTAAGATTGACATCCCTATGTATGAAGGAAACTTAGAAATGAAAGAATTGCTTGACTGGATACGAGCAATGGACAAGTATTTCGACTATGAGGATGTCGAAGAGGAGAAAAAGGTAATACATGTTGTCACTAGATTAAAGGGACATGCAACATTGTGGTGGGATGAACTGCAGGCTGATAGAAGGAGAAAAGGCAAGCAAAAGATCAAGAATTGGGATCGAATGGTAGCCAAGATTAAGGTGAAATTCATGCCCAAGGATTACCAGATAAATTTGTTCAGGAGGATGCAGAACCTGAGATAGAGAGGATTTACTGTGAAGAAGTACACAGAGGAGTTCTATAAAATAAACATTAGAG